>WJFA01000377.1:0-41046 GCA_009870155.1 Pseudobourletiella spinata
TAAAACCTAGATGAGTACTGATTTAACCCTTCTAATTTCATTTCATCAATTCCTCAGAGTACTCTATCCATACTGTATGCATTGGAAAATTTCCCAACGTTTCTTCACTTGAACTTCGGACAATCTAAAATGCCGATTTTGACGCGTTTAAAATATAGCGAGAGTAAGTTGACGATTTTCCATTCACTTTCATCTTACCCCTCCCCCCGTAGCACCAAGCTTTCCGAAGCTATTCTGTGAGCACCGCAGTAAAATTAATCTTGAGTTTCAAGTATTTTGCTTGCACGAATTTATTTTTAACAGGTAACAACTACTAGTTTAAAAAATTCACTCGATTTTATGGACGTGAGGCTACATGGGATGTCCTAAAGTCCTTACGGTTACGGTGCTAGCATTAAAGCCATATAGGCGCGGTACAATTTATTGGGATGACAGATCATGTCATCATTACGTAGGTTGGCATAGAGATCGGGATTTCCACAAATTACGTTGGGATTTCCTGAAAGTGCAATCAGAAGAGCATGCGCCACTTCTTCGAATCAATTTAAAGACGAATACGTAGTCACAATCAAGTTCTCATGGCTACTGCGACACGAAAAAAGCTCACCACTCGCATTCCAGTGACTTCAGAATGCCATGTTGATGTTATGTTTCCATCTTATTAAAAGTTTTTTTTTGTGAGCAGTTATATTTCCTGACGTTAATCTTTTCATCCGTCGACTACGTGGCGCTTGGCACGCCTGACGTTGTTGGCTTCATTTGCGTTTGCGAGCTAATAAGCAAATGGTTTATCTTTCGCATCTTCATTTTCCATAACTAATTACGCAAACCGCACAACAAAAGCTATCGACTGAATAATATTAGCGGTGTTATTTCTCGTAATTTTAGTTAGAACGATAGCATACGGTATTCTTCCACTCAGAGTCGTAGACTACCTATGCATTTACGCATTAATGATGTTGGCTTGTTGGCAATATTAAACTACTACCAGACTAGAAACACAGGATTTATTTCAAGTCACTTTTATAATACAAATAGATAATACTAAATTCTAAAATGGTATCTGACTACATTCAAGCTCAGCTGAAAATGAGCGAAGTCCAGCTGCTGTATGCTAAAAGATCTCCGCGGAGCTCCATTCCAATTCCCTGTCAAAAAATGTCAAGCTCCAATTCCAACGTCAAAGAAAATTACAATAGACTCAGAGCAGGTGATACCAATGCCTCTGCTGCGAACACTCCTGAAGTATAAAATTTCTAAATTCTAGTCGATTTCTTTCTCGAATCTCAATTTCTTCAATGTCCTAGCCCTTTAATTTTACAAATCTCACAGAAACCCGCATCACTGGACAAATTAGATAAAACAAGGAGTAAATCGCAGAAGAATAGGGAGGAATCATTACGGCTTTCACCCGGAGATCTTTCGATACCAAACGATTACACTCTGTGGCCCTCCCGGGATTCTAGTTACTTGGAGGATCGCGACATCAATATGCTCAGACACAGGGAAACAATTGCCGGTGCGATCAAGGCCAATCTGCATCTTAAAAAACCGTCTTCATCGTTGCCAAACACTTCAACCCTGACGCTTTCTAAGCCACTAGAATGCTTCCCAACCCGAAATGGTGATCACCGAATCTGTTATATTGAACTTAGAAATAACTCTCCTCAATCAGTCGCCTACCAAGTGAGGACAAATTGCCCACAGTTATACGACATCAGTCCCGCAACTGCTTGGATCCCACCTGAACAGACATGCAAAATGTGCATCCGATACAATGGTGATCGATTGGAAAGTGCTGATATGGAAAGCCATAAGATAATCATCACTACTCTTAGTCGACTTCGTGGGTGCATGAAAACTTCTGCCCGTGAGCTTTTGCAGGTAAGCGATTTGGTACGAGTTCACGAGTGCGCTCACCACGAACACATAAAATCAAACTATTTTATTTTGCTGAGTAGTTGGAAAATTTGACACCCTCCTCAACAAAAGTATTTCCGCTCAGAGATTTCGTCATTCATCCTTGCTCGATCGTGCCCAGTGGATCCATCAAACACCCGGTGCACACTATACGGCTTGACGACACCAAGGCCCTCGAACTTAACTACTCCGAAGCAGTGAGGATGGAAAAGTTATACGCTCGTAATAGAGCTGAGCAAATGATTGACCATTTGCTGGGAGATGCAACCGTTTCTGTAGGGCAACTGGAAATACTGGAGAGAAAATGCAGCAGGATCGGCTGTTTTTTCGCCGTTCTGTCTTACATGATGTTTGTCGCCGTCTTGGGTCTGGCTCTGTATTTCTGTCTAGATGGAGCCAGAGCTCGGCGGGAGGCTGAGGCAAGGAAGGCTTCATGGTCTAACTATGCACCGATCAGTTGGATGCACCGAGCTAGCCAGTGGGCATTTCCGGTGGTTGCTACTGCTGCTCACGGCTGGGCCATGTGCATGTGGTGGGGGTTTCATAGCTTGATTCTCCATCCAATTTTGTCCAGCCTCGAATGGCTATCTCAGCATAATCCATTTTACATCACGTAAAAATGCAGTGTGATATTTTTGCGGATTGGAAAAATAATACGTATAATTTACCAATGATTGTGCAACCTTTTTCATTTGCAATATTTCATTCATTCAGTTATTATGATATGACTTTTCATGTCGTACCGTAATATCAAGTGTGGTATTAAAGTGCGCTTTGCAAGTCATTACAATTATATAATTATCACGCATTAACGATTAATCCATAGATCTCATCCTCAATATTCGGGATTTCAGAAATCATTATGACTGCCGCCATGTAAGCCACTAATGTACGTTAGAACCGGTGCGGAACTTAATAGCTTAAAGCCATTCGATATAACGCGACACGCGCAATAGTACCATAAAATATATATACAGGCAAATGTGTATATTCAGTGGTTCGGTGGAAATGGAAAAGTTGAGGTGTAAAAACAAATAGTGATGGCACCACTTCTGACGAGTGAGAAGAAGGTGATAGAAGTACGACTAGGTTCTAAACTATTGAGGAAATGGATGTCAAATAATGAAGTAATCTCGAAAATACAGCACATGTCACCATATTCATATTTGGGAGAAGTTGGAGCCTGGCCTCACAGTAAATAAAAGGTATAGCGAGATTTACTCACAGACATCATGGCCTGCCAGGTCTATTGAGAGACTAGAAATACCGAACATTTCTGATACCATACGATCCATTTGTCTAACATTAACGTCCAAACAGGATCAAACAGTTTTAAGTTGTAGTAATCTCTAATCTCTAAAGCTTACACACAAAGCAGGTCCCAACTTTAAAAGACAAACCTGCTTGCGACTTGCGACGCAAAAGCTCCTCACTTTAAACTCTACCGAGCCCGTAAATACTTGGAACAACACAATGAAATATCTAACTACGAACAACGACTTCCTTTAAAACGAAGCTTTTGACAGCGAATAATAATTAATTGATCGTCATAAAAGCAAAACCAAAAACCCACAATTTTTTAAAAGAGAAATGATGAAAATAAATCTAGCCATTTTATTGACCTGTTTTCCATCTTATCCAGAGCCAGTAAAGAGTTCGACGCTTCACCGTAATTTACAATTGCATCAATACAACTCTGCTTGTGCTTAATTGACAGTCTTGTGTTGGAAGACGACAGTGAACGCTCCACCTGTCATAAGCGTTCACGCAGACGTTGACGTTAGTAAACAATGCAATATGCTTCTGTGGACGCACTACAACTTAATTTACTTTGACGCGACGCAATGATAATTTATTCCATACACTAGTTTAGTACGTACACAATTATTAAGTGCATTTTGAAATGCTCAACTGTCTTCAAAATCCTAAAAAAAATCAAAACACTAAAAATAATCTAAATGAAGGGGCAGAGGGAAAAAATCTGGAACTGATTCTGGCACTACAGAATCTTCACACGGGTAGCAACGGTCAAAATATTGAAAAACTGGAGCACTCAGCAACTCAGCCAATCACCGGAACGGGCTCGTAGACCCTGAAAAAACCAAGAAAATATTTCAGTAGACCTTAATTGCTCATCTCCAATATCGAATCCAAAAGTTCGATGTAAAGATTATATTTTTCCAAAAGCGAATCAACCCATGCAAAAGATACCCGTGCGGATGAGGAGCATGGGGATGATGGATGGGCCTGTGAGGGTGGTAAACTGGTGGCACCGGATGCGCATGAGGGACATGGTGAGCCGGATGAGGATGAGGTGGATGATGCGGTGGCCCATGGGCAGCAACAAGTGGTGGTCGCGGTCGAGTGCTCCAATGCGGATGCGGAGTTCGTCTCGGTGCTCCGGGCCACAGGAATGGGCTCGGTTTTCCCTCCGAACCAATCATCAACACCAAGAGCATTGCCAGGACGAACGCGCCAACGCGCTGTAAAATAAGTAGCGTTAATAGGAATATTTTATGACCTCGTCCTTTTAACCCAGAAATGAATTTTATAACAAAGTACAAAATTTACCAAACCAAGTTTATTGCTAAGCATGGCGGAGTTCTACTTTGATCAAACTGTACGGGAAGCACCTTCAAAACTGAGTGAGGGCAACATCATCAATGACGTCGCTATTTACCAATGCTCAGGGAGATCAGAAGGGAGGATTAACCGTCTCCCTGGAATGTACCGTAAAACATTACAAGAATGATTTCCCTCCGATGTACAACCTGAGTTCAACTCGTCAGCATTATGCCATGCCTTCCTTTTTAAGTCCTCCTTACGGTACACGTGCATCATTTTTTTGTCAAACTTTGATGCTCCTCAAGAGAAATAATTCCGTTGTTCCAACTACGCAGCTCCCCTGCTGGGACCTCTCAATCTCCAACAAACCGGCTTCCAGAAAGTCCTGCCTGCAGTAATCCCTGTGTGCACATGAGTGGGCCTCCAGGCAAATATCACTCTTGAAACATTTGCTCACCCGTGCCGCCGGCCGGGTACGTGAAACAGATGAAACTGAACATGTCCAGATCACTTCAGTAGTATAAAGATGCATACCATTAGGTAGGAGTTTATTCTCATGTATATATATATATTGGTCAAAAAAGTGTAAAGTAATGGTACTAGAACTTGTAGTAACTTTTATCATCCTTCATATCTCGTAGGGTTGACACAGACAGGAGATGGATTAAGACGACGCGACATTTGTAGTAGTTACTTTCCCTCTAGATACTGACGTCCATTAGACAGTCGGACAGAGCCACAATTCTTCCTACGGCTGCTCCAGAGCACACAAACAATAACAAAAGGAGAACCATACTAAAACAGTTCATTACTTCTAAGTACGTATTCAACAACAAAAGAAAAACGACAACACAAACTATAAATTGTACTCTTGCTTTTCACGGTTGGTTTCTTGTTATTAAAAAATCTTTATTTCGATACATGATGATGATGAGGACTCAAAAATACGGCTCATAATAATTGTAATAATACGCAGTGCATAATATGCCCATTATTATTATTATCATTATTATTATGTCTTCTAATGGCTAAAACTCTTGAGTAGTAACTACTATTCACATAGAATCTATTGTATATATTATAATTATTACAATTAAATTAAATGTACGTGTGTATGTGTAAGAAAAATCAACTTTTCAGTTTTAATACAACGAAAGTAACGTTTTGCCGTGTTCCACCAACTCGAATGAAAGCACACCACACCATCATCGTACGGCCGACACGAGGGAGACAGAACGAATCCCTGGTATATATAATTCTTCGAGGTGTTCGCAGCGGTGTCGTCCACACGCGCATGGTAGTCATTTCATCACGTCCAACAACGGTAATTATTTTTTTTCTTCCACAACTTGTATTATTCACAGTTGTACGAACTCCCTTAACGGCCTTCGACTGAAAGTAACAAAAGACTTGTTAATGCTCGTCGTTCCAAAGCGTAATACTTCCATCATAGGAAATGCTCCAGGCATATCAGTAAGAGAGAGTTCAAGATGTGAAAAATCATGTTAATCATATGTCCCTATCTTGGTTTTTCATCATTTAAAACTTTTGAGCAGTTCAAGAAACTATAGCAGCAACAGCAGCGCCAACATTCAAACTTACTGTAAGATGATAAGTCGATTTCGTCCGGTAACTCTGTGATGTTCACATCGAAACGGTTCTGTACTTCATTCAGGATCTTCGCGTCATTCTCATCGCTGACAAAGGTGATGGCCAATCCCTGGAATCCAAACATTCTCGTTACATCTCAAGTCAACATTTCCAACCATCAATAACTACGATCATAAATTAAGCGTCAAATGTATCCACAAGTTGTGTCTGGATCGTATGCTGTTCACGAAACAGTGCATAAGATATGTGGCGGCTCTTGATTTCCGACACCTCAAGCACGCCCTCAGCTACACACAAGCTGAGGAGTGACTCTAGGCTCGGATGCTGTGTCCCACCGGAACAGCCTCTACTTCCTGTAATAATAATATTATTTAAACCCACCTTCGTTCCAAAACGCCCAGCTCGAGCCACTCGATGTAGGTAGGTGTCCGTATCTTCCGGCATGTCGTAGTTGAAGACGATGTTGACTCGCTCAATGTCCATCCCTCGACCGAACAGGTTCGTCGCCACCAGGATTCGCTTCTGGAAATCCTTGAACTGCTGGTACCTCGACAGTCGGTCCTCCTGCGTCATTCCTCTGTGGATGGCAATGGCCGGGAAATTCTGTTCTACCAGGAGCTGAGCGAGGGCCATACACCGCTGCACCGACTTCACAAAGATGACAACCTGCAATTCAAAAATGCGAGCTATTACCACCCGTCTTCTAAACCACGAAACTTGAAGTCCATTCGTCTCATTATCAGACACGGTGCGAGCCTACACGCTAATTCAGGTAGAAACCGCGAATTGGTTGACCATGGCATTATCATCATTCAAAAACTTTTGGCATCCAACAAAATGAACGTTCCGTGATGGCCACATACTTGATTGAACTCCAGCGCATCCAAGAGGTCAAACAGCTTCTTGTTCTTCTCATTCTCCTTCAGCTTCACGTAATGCTGCTGGAGTCCGTGAAGGGTGAGTTTGGCTTCGTCATCCACATATACTTCCATTGGCTAATAGGGGAACCAAGAAGAAACACAACATTTTTTTCCTCATTCCCTCAACAAATTTTCCCTCCATACCTCTAACTGATTCTCAAAATCTCCCCCTCCCCCGCCAGAACTTCTAGAGACATGATCGGTCGGATGCAAAAACTAATGTAGAAAATATTCCACCGTCAAAAAACAACCGACATCTCTGCTATTCAAAACTTCAGAGAATTTCTGGCGGAGGCGGCAGTGGCCCTCCTACTACCCTCACTACTGTCATATTTATTCCATATTATTATTGCTCTCAAAAACCTACAAATAGTTAAACCTACAGTTTTCTTTTCAATGACTTCCAGTAGCAATAAAATAAAATAAAACAATGTTTTTTACAAACAAAATGTGAAAAGGAAACCCAAATTTGGATAAAGTTACGTCAAACACGATAGACTGCGTGCTTGTTTGTCTGACATCAGAACCAGAACCGTGAACCAGAACACCACAGCTGTTTCGTTCAGAGAGCAGTGAGTGAGTGACCCAAATTCGTTCGTGGTCTCAGTCAGAGTTCAGTCATTCTTTTTGGAGATTCAGGTAGGTAGGTAGGCAGGCAGCAGCAGAAAGTATCAGGCGTAGTAGCACCAAAACCCTCCCCCAAGTTCTCCTGCCAGACTGCAATTTAAGCCTGAGTGAGAGAGTCACAACAGCTTGGTGCTTCCTCGTGTGCTTTCATTTTGCGCCTTCGCCGGGGGCTCAAACTGGGTGCCTCCATAGTCAATTCGACTTTAGATTTTCAAATTCTGAGTTCGCCTTCCACCGGCGGCATCTTCTTCTTCCCTTTCAAACGAAGGAACGCAGAGCAACGGAACAGAGGAGGATATACAGAAAGGATCGGTGAAGGAATAAGATTACAGGAGTATCTGCCCTAACGGTTTCCCTAACCATAACATTGACAACTCGATGTTCCCACCCACCCCACGAAGACACGGGATTCTCATCATTCCCTTTGATTCCCAAAAAACTTTACCCATGGCCACTGAGCTTCTTGATCTTCGGGATCCTCTTGAAATCTTCTTTCTTGCATGATTCTTCTGCGTTGACATCTTCATTCTTCCGCTGCTTCCCATGGGCTTTCCCCCAATGATAAAAATCCCGATACATTTCCTACCCGCAGAACTAATCATCATGGCAAATCCTGGTTGGTGCAGAGAGATACGAAGACTGATGCCCCGTGATTTCCAGAATCAATCAATGATTTTCCCCAAGAAAATACGTTTCCCGATTTCCTAGGATTCCCACCGGATAGCTAACAGGTTTCCACGTGTACTACGGTTCCCAGAAGGTAGCTAATCAAGTTCCCCAATTTCCTAGGGTGCCTAATAACGATTCCCCATTTACTATGGTTCCCACACTAATCCCACTGTCCCTATCCAAAGTGTCCTCTGACGGAACGACTGACTAATCGTTGCCAAGTTAACTTCCTCACAGTGTAATTCGTACATAGTGGGTGATGGAGAAGTGCAAGAGGAATCGTAATAGAGAGTAGGAGCACAAGTGCCAGGCTTGTAGTATGTGTGAGATGACATGGTCGGGTAAAGGAATAATAGCTCAATCCATAAGGAATGACAGGGTTGTCAACAACAGGAGGATGAACAAGGCTTATGAGTAGTGACGTTGACGTCGCAGACTTAGAGAATAGCCGATGATGGTCTTTCATCTGGTGGCAGTAGTAGGAGTAGTAGTAGTAGAAGTAGAACAGTGTGATTGAGAGTAAAATTACATCTTGCATGAATTTCTTGCACACTGGCCGAATATCCTTGCTCAGTGTGGCCGAGAACATCATGACTTGTTTCTCGTGCGGAGTATTCCTGAAGATTTCTTGCACATCCCGACGCATGTCTATTACATTAAAAAACAGTTAATATAAAAAAATCCCCACTTCAGATATCCGATTGCAGATTTCGAAACCATGAACCGCGGACTCACCAAGAGCTTCAAGCATCTTATCACACTCATCAAGGATAAACTGCTTGACATTTTTCAAACTAAGTTTCTTCGCCTTGACCAGGGCTAGGATCCTCCCGGGGGTTCCAACGACGATGTGTGGACAATTATTTTTGAGAACTTGGACATCTTTTTCCATGGGTAGACCACCGAAGAAAACGGCAACCTGAAGAGGTACAAAATAGGAGCGGTTATAGCTACGTCACATAATAGTATGTTACATTTAATGCTTCAACAATTAACTCAGACCATGGCAAAGCCATCACTACATCTGGTAGAAACCACGAATGAAACCAAAATTCTATTCTCATCCTTGTAAAAAATAGCATCTTTTTCCACAATTATTTACCGCAAAGAATACGTACCTTGACTGTGGGCATATACTTTGAAAATCGCTCGTACTCCTTTGAGATCTGGAATGCAAGCTCACGGGTGTGACACATGACGAGAACTGATATATTCCCATCCACGGGCTCCAACTGTTGCAGAGTGGCCAGCACAAATACGGCCGTCTTACCCATACCGGACTTGGCCTGACAGAGGATATCAATGCCAAGAACTGCCTGCGGTATGCACTCGTGCTGAACTGAAAATTGAACAAAAGTCATGAGTAACTTACTGTCCATTAAAACTTTCGGACACGATGGCAAACTAAGAAACTGAAACTCAGACACAGGCAAACCATCACTCCGAAGTCTGGTAGAAACCGCGAATGATACCGAAAACAATTTCATCATTGTAAAATGTCGGTGTTGGAAGTACAGTTATGAATGATTTATAGTTTCTCACCTTCGGATGGATGTTCAAAACCGCAATCGATGATTGCTCTCAGAATTTCAGGTTTCAGAAGAAAGTCCCGGAATCCCGAACTGTGAATGGATACGTAAGTACCCTTGACCTCCTTCTTGGCGCCAGCAACATCAGTATTGGAATCGACCACTTGTGTCTGGTCTGTAGTCTCCTCCTCCTCGTAGTCTAACAAGTCGTCATTGTCAGCCATGGTGCCTTCGACGTCTGACTTTCGTCCGGTTACTCACGCAGTCGACCTACAAACCAGAAAAAAACTCGAATTTAGCCAACACAATAACACATTAATACACGAAGGGAGAAAGTCAAAAACAAAGTAAACACAATGAGTAGCAATGAACACAACATTCGTCATTCCCTGGCATGACCTTCGTTCAATCGATTATCTATACTCATCAATAAATTCTAAGTGTTTGCTGTGAGTTGTTTCGACTATAGACGCCTATTCTTCATGTGATTCAATTTTCCCTACTAAACTGACGGCAAATACAATACTTTCAAGCACGAAATGACTTTGCAGCAATAAAGAATTGATACGAACTCCGCATTAAACATATTCCAAACTGGTCGATAAGAACTTACCGAATCAGTAAATCCTGCCTAAACAGCCATGTCTGCAAAACTACATGCAGATGCCGAATGCCCTATAATTGAACTTCGCATTCACTGCTATTGCTATACCCTGACCAGTTTGAGGGGATATGAAACGGCATGGCTCAGCCATGCCATGAGATTTCCTGATTAATCCTAGTGCGACTAACACCAACCACACTGCATACGGCGGAATATTGTGGAAGCACAGCTTGCAGTTCGCGTATGAACCGCCACCCAAGCAAGCAGAAACTGTTGCTATGCCATGCCGCAACGGCTTCATATCTTCCCAAACTCTCAGCTCCACTTTCGAGTCATTTACCTTCAACCTTGCGTCCGTCTTTGCTAAAACGTCTGCCTAAAACGTTCCGTGCTTACCTTGGTCTCGTTTTAACTTCAAAAAATTACGACCACCCACGGAATTACTTTAAGCGGGACTATCTGCACGATCATGGTAAAACAGGGGAAACATGCATTATCTAATCTACTAGTAACCAAATAATAACACGGAGAAAATTCCACTTTCCATGTCAAAAGAAGGTGAAAACAATCTGCAATACCTCCGAATCTCTGACCATATTTTACTAAGTAAGCGGTACGAACGTGAAACTATGATTATACCTCATGCAACACTAGGCATTAGTCACACCGCGCACTACTCATCAGTACTTTTCACACAATCAGTGGATAAAACCAATGATAGTTGATAGATAATGCAAACCAATTTCCTTACCTGATGGCGTGGTGATAAACCTCAAAATTGGTTCGAAAATCTTCCTCAGAATGACTTTTCCTCTAACGAGAACTTTCCTAGGGTCCACGTCTACCAGGGTCCAACTTCCACTGTGAATGCTCCACGGACTGAAGGCTGAGGCTGAGTGTGGTGGCGTCGGCGTCTCCTTCGACCCACGCACCTGAAAGTAGCTATTTGCTGACAAAGCATGAACCCAAGATAGGCGGAGCTTAATTGTTGGCTGTGGACTTAAATGTAGGTGGGGCTTGTTCACATTTTTGTGTTACCGCTTTCCTCACATTGACCAATGATAAAAGCAAGCTTGACAACTCACTGCCAATCATGTCATTGGATATTTTGAGAGCCAAATTTCAAATGTGCCATCGACACCCACCCAACACTTTAAACTATGGTATTATTATTATCTCACATCTCGATGGTTCAAGAATTTTACAGGAAAAGTACAAATAAATTAAAAGAATTTATTTTAACTCAACAAATTGCCTAACAAAATAATTAGAGTGTACTAATGAGCTGTTGTTATTACAGGGAAATGTATTTGAGATTTTAAACGTCCAGTGCTGGTGCTGCTGGATATAGAAAGAAATCTGTAATTAAAGACAAGGTGTGGTACTTAATTGCTAAATTGCTGTTTCCAATGTATTTACGTTCATGTATGGGGGTGAATTGGCTCAAAACACGATTCAATGTATTTTGATAATTACAGGTGGGTTTTTGTGTGTTACACAGATATACATATAAACGTAAGTTGGATTGCATACACATTCGAATAATTGTAATTTTGGAGGTACGAAAATTCAACTCTGAACTAAAGGTGAGAATCAGTTACACAATAAACAAATGATGTTATCTTGGTTTTACTTGAAAGCATGAAATGGTTTCATTTCCTTTAGGTATTCATGAGAATCTCACCTTTGGTTTCACAGGTCGGAGGAGGGATAAATTAGTTTTCTCCTTTTGGTTGGAAGAATCATGAGAAGTGTCATTGACGAGATGGACAACGACCCCAGCGCATCCAGAAGTTACGACAGAGATCCAACTGATGAGCTGGAGGATGAACTACATGAGCTGGAAGATTATGCTGCTAATTTCTTCGACGAAGAAAATATTGAAGCGGATCTCCAGACCCAAGGTACTTTGTTACTTGAATTTCTGTGTCAGTTGGACGACTAGTTTTTGGTATCGGTATAACTAATGTAGTAATGGATATTATGGCAGAATTCTCTGCACTCAATCAACAGCTGGACCAGCTTCAATCCGCCCTGGACATGTTAGAATCTAGAAATGCGGACATTCACCAGGAACTTTTGCAGCTACTTCAGTCCAATCGGGAAGTTCGTCGTTGTCTCACCGAAGAAATGGCTCTTGCAGGTGGATCCAGCGTCCCCAACACGGATGAGATGAATACGGAAGCTGTTGTTGGAGCCAGCAGTAGTAGTAACTCTCCTGTTGAGCCGGTTGAAGCAAGTAGTAGCGTCGCCGCAGAGGTATCCCTAATTGAGTCGATCGAAACAATTAAACTTGAAAAATGTGGGAGTGCGAATTAGGTTCTTGCAACGTTCATGAGGGTGTCTGCAAGCTGAAATCCGGGATTTTCAGCCTTTGTCACACACATTCCCTTTAGTCATTCTCGCAATAATTGAGCTATTAGTCACGGAGAAGCGAGTATCTATATCTGTTGTTAAGTAAGGGATTGCGGGGTTATGGGTACCTATTTAATTTGTGATGCCTCATCGTTTCTGTTCTGGTCATCGCGTGTATATGTCTTCGTCATTGCAGGTTAAACATTATGTCGTAGACTCTATACCGCAGACTTTTAAGCTCGCATTATCAATCTGGTGCGTATTTTGGGTGAATTATCAGAAATAAAATAATTTTTGGATCCTATATTTAAATTTACGGAAATTCAATATGCGTATGATTTATTGTGCACAATTTAAGTTTTCGAGCAATTTTATGTAGGCTGTGATGATATACATATATATATATGTATAGCTTGGCAGGATTTTCAGAAGGCCGTTAGATCATACCATTTCGAAATACTGCAAGTATGTATTAATGTTTTGGGAGACGTTTGGAACGACTTTTATAAAACGGACCGCCGGCAGCCCAGATCAGCATTTTCTCCAACATGGATTGATCTACCTCTTCGATAAAGGTGCAATTTGCAGGTTTCCCTTGAACGAATCCCTTATCCACTACAGCCATTCCTCGAGCGTGATTTCCACTCAGTTCTACCGTACAGTGGTAGTTGCTACTCCTCGAGATTAACTGTTAAAAATTTACATATAGTCAAATCAGACAAAAACACCTCATTATTTCCCAAAATATTTTTTAACGGAATTGAACCTTTGGTTCCAGCATGACTGCCACAGCCAGAGCATCTGATGCGAGCCATTTACCCCTTTGCTTCTCATTCTCCAGAATTTTCGCTTCAATTTTATTCAACAGCTCCACCTCGTCCGTTTTCAATGTCCCAAGTGTCTCCGTCCGGAATTTCTACATGGAGCAAAATCCTACTCCTTAGCCATTCCAAGAAAACAAGCTCTCCTTGGAATAATAATAAATTACTTGCTTAGCCAGAAAGGGTTTCGACTTTCGTGGCTTACCCAAGTAGAGGTGGCTCCAACTGCGGTCTCCCACGGCACAATATAGATTGGGCAGGCGTAGCCTAAGCTCTCAAGGGTTACGTGTGCCGCCTCAGCATCCGCTAGGAAGTTAAACTCGCCCAACACCGTCATGTTCCCGAGTGCTGAGAGAAAACCATGAAATTGGATATGCGAGCATAGGCAACCTCTATTAAGCGTAGCTTGAATTACCTGAATGGTTTCCTCCTAGGACGTATATTTCCTTGATCCAGTTTTTGATTTCAGGACGAAGGCGCAATGCCATCGCCAAATTCGTCAGCGGACCGAGTGCAAGGATGGTCAAGTTACCTTTGAAAATCAGCGACATTGACAACACCGTGGGTCCTTCAAAATGAATTAAAAATGTTTTGGGTATATATACTTAAAAAAATTCAGTACCTTTGTACAGTTCGGCCAGCTTGATGATTGCATTTACACCATGATCAGGTTCAATGGCTGGTTGGAGTGGCGGTAGACCAGCATCTCCGAACCCATCTTGACCATGGTAAGGGTCATCTCCGAGATCAAGCGGGAAGACAAGAGCAGAGTCAGCACCACGAAATATTGGTACCTATACGTAAGAGTTGCTCCGTTAGATTCTGATAAATGCAAAGACAAGTTTCAAGATTCCTTACGTTGGATTCGCCGACCGTCTGGAGAGTGCGTGTCACGTTGATGGTAACATTGTCCACATCTGTATTTCCATGAACGCAAGTGAACCCAACGATGCGGAATGGCACAGTGGAGTTTTGATGCGCCGCCAAGGCCATGAAAATTGCCCACGCATCATCAGTTCCCGCATCTGTGTCGATGAGAACGATTTTCTCTTCCTGAAATATTCGCACAAATTATTCGAATACTTCAAAAGTGTAATATTTTACAATCCTATTCTAAGAAAATTGGATGTTGGTTAGTATAGATAAACGGATCTCGAAAGAACAAAGCCATGCAATGAAGTGCCTGGATGCTGCTACCTTACCTCTATGTAGTTTCTAGCCGGATCATTTTCCAGCTCCATCATGATGGACTGGGCAAGTAGATGCGTGATAGGCATGATTTCAAGTTTATTTACAAATACTCAAAGTAAAATAAAAACTTAAATGGAGAATGATGCGAGAAACTATGCCAAGAGAGGGGAGCCAAAGACAAGCATCTACGACCACTATAAACGTGCGAATTCAGCTAACTGTACAAATGCCAAGATTATATTTTCCACTGCCTTATTTTCCTCAGAAGATCCCAGCGAGCATTTCCTCATTTTTCCACAACTTCCTCCACCAGCCTGAACCCAAGCTTCATTCTTCCGCAAAGATTTTGACCTACAGGAAACCGCAGACCGTACCAAATTAGCCTTCCACCCAAACTCATGGTAATTAGTGAAGCCCTCAAGGTGGCATTTAGTACTTGGTTCTTACACACTGTGCATGCAAACTAATAACTCGAAACTTCAATCCGAACGATGAATCATGTGAGCAAGTAATGTGCAGTGCTTATTACTAATGTATCTGTATCTAAAGGGATTCGTATAGAACAGTTGGTCAATAACAACAACAAATTACTAAAAGTGCGCTAAAAAATCCGTCGTGCCTTTATTTTTGGAGGAAACGAACCTCGCTTTAGCGCTCATTGTCGAGCGTATTTGAACAGATTACCGTTTCAGTTTACGTTTGGCGTGTTTTTTACTCACTGTATAATAGTTTTTTAATTCATTTGCTATCACACGAATCCTTTGGGAATTCGGATATAGCAAACAGTCTGCAAAGTTAATTATTACGGCGTCTAATCAAATTGTTTTGGACTTGAGAAATTATTATTACTAGGAGGATCAAAAGACCCTCAAGGGTGCAAATAACAATAAATACCCTGATTTCTTCCACCTCGTAATCAGGGCGCCACTAATTCCTTTATTGGGCAGTGACCTCAACTGACGAATAAAACACAATGAGAGGGTCCACGTCATCCAGCAATTATATAACGGAAAAGGGCCTCGCGTCGGTATTTCCAGTCATGTTCCGTAATGTACTTGACGGAATTACAAGGCAGGAACATTACCCGGTTTTTTTCAAAGTCCAGGGACGTCTATGTCTCTGAACACATGGTCTGCAACAGAGACACTTGTAGTTCTAAAATCCTTGGCAGCAACGGCTACAACGCCATGGGAGAATCGACCCCATTTTGTAGACCTATTACAGCTTTCCTACAGGCTATCCATTTTTAGTGCAGTCTATACGTTACTCGTGATGTCGTGAAATCCACAGTCGAAGCATTTTGCCCCGAATCAAAGTACGTTTACAAGATGGTGATTATTGCGATTATGTGTCTAACTATGAAAGGGTGGTCTTATCCATGCTGAGTCCTCAAATTTCACCTCAGTCAGCTTATACATGAGCTACAAATAATACTTCTGCCCAAGTCGCTTGTAATCAGCTAAAAGATGAGCGAACGCCGTGCATGCGCTGACACAAAACAAATTGATTTCTTCGGCAATAAATGATGAGTCAAGAAATGTCCTTATCATGAGGAACTGATTAACTCGCCATTTTATCCAGCTGACTGAATATTCCTATGTCGTGCACGACCAAGGCTTGAGATGGAAAGGTGACCCCGGGTGACTGAACTTTCTGTTGCACACTGACCAAATCTTTTATCTTTGACTTCTGCACACCTCGAAACAGTGGTTTCAATACAACCAATACTGACACTACAGAAATATGGACGGGCATCCGATGATTTATATACTTGTCTAATCAGTGAATTGAAAATTGGTTGGTTGTTTCGAGGCAAGGGAAAATCCGCTCATAGGAGGTTAAATGCCTTCTAACAGTAATATTAGCTTTACTAATGCACTGCATAAATCACACACATCTCGATTTAAAAATTGAATGAAATTCTTTGGTAAAGTCAGCGTTGCGGTATCCGTGTCCCTGAGAGGTGTGTGCTATTGACAGATGTGGGATGTTGACTTAAATGACGAAGAACCTATGATCTAGTTCATGTGGAAATAGTAAATTCCTGGACCTACCAGTGGGTGAAATATTTGAACCATGTGCCTGTCCTGGAAAGTTTTTCCTGAACCTTGGAAAGCTTTTAGCAATGCAAACAATGGTAGATATCTTTACAAAACGGATTTTTCCGGATGCGGATTGTATAATCCAAACGGCTAACCGTCATGGTTTGTATATTGGTTTTCTTCATCTGATCATAGAAGGAGGGTTTCGTTTCGCACTTTAATTTTTGTCCGAAGCTCAAAAATATGGATCTCATGTACGGATATGGTGGCAACGTCAACCTTACATTTCTCCTGTTTAATAAAACGGCCTCTGTCGTTTGCATGTCTGCACTGAATAGTTGGAAGAATGATCCGTCCGTTGTTTCTCGAGTGACATTTTTGAAAAACACTGTGCGGGGAACCTCGGATGCATTAAAACCTTGATGGGAAATCCCATGGTAAAATTCCCCATTCTCGTACTCTGACGTATGCCGCAGGACGTTAGCTTGGGTCTCCAGAACACGGCAGAGACGATGCAGGAGAATGAAAGCGGCATTAAAATGTGTATCACCTGCGCTGCTGCGCATGCTTATCCGCCATCTGGTGTCAGAGTAGGGGCAGAAAAGGTCACCGTTTACGATGATGCTAAAATAGTAGATGGTTTTTACCAAATAGTGGGACTCAGGAACTAGCCGTTAGATTTAAGCCAGTAAATTTGACTTACATTTTGGGACACCTTTTTTTGGCATGCCATTCAATGACTGTATTAACTTTGTGCAAAAAGTATTAGGCTCGAGGGCACTTAATGGTTCTAATGACAGAAGGGGTACTGCTAGAAATATATTGTCACGTGTGCTATCTCCATTTAATTTATAGCCTGATGAGGATACGAGCAAGCAATTTGGTGTTTATTCGCAAACTACCCATACACAAAAAATAGAAATGGGGCATTGGCATGAATGCGGATTTCGAGAACACCTGTTCGTAGCCACAGTCACAAAAATTAAATTTTTATTATTACCAAAGAAACCATCATATAAATCAATCGTTTTGAAGATTTTGAGTAACTGCATTTATTACAAATGTAAATGATTCCAACAACATGTTACACTGTTTACATTAATATGTGCACTGAACTTGATCACGTCTTACAAAAGTCTGCCCTGTCCGTCTGGTCATCAATCCAGCGCAGATATCTTGTCACATCCGTCCAGGCACCGAGCATATGTTGAATCCCATGACCCACCTCACTGACGTGCACGCCGTCGGCAACACCCACGGCGTAATAGAGCCCATTGGTCACGTTCAAGTATTCCATGGTAGTGCCGTGGTCAACGGGGTATATTCCCTTGTTCACGTCGAACGTGAAAACCAAGCTGTCACTTTGAGGAGCCTTGACTTGCGTGAAGTATCTGGGTCCAATGTCACGTCTGAACTCCTCCCCGGAAACGTAAGTGAGCCCAATGCGATTGAGGACCCGACTCGTACCTTCGGGTCCAACCACTCCCCACCCACTGGTGACCACAGTAGCACCGTTCAAGCTATTCGAGGAGATACGCCGCGGCAAGCAGACTGGCATGATATTGTCTTCCTCAATCGGTTCCGCCAGGCGAAGCAGTGCAATGTCGTTCTCTTCAAACACATTATTTGGGTATTGAATGGCAGGGTTTGACGGTTGCGGGGCGTAGTCCTGGTGAACGATTTTCTTCGTTACACTCACCAAGACATTCGCAGCCTCTCTCTCATCGTGCAAATTATGATCCCCAAGGTCAACGAGGAAACTGTCCAATGAACGCTGGTGAACGCAAGAGGCGGAAGTGAGGACCCAACTCCTGTGGATCAGAGCACCGGAACAGAAGGAGAGGGATGGATGGCTTGATGGATTGATGGATACCCGCCATGGGAACTCGTTCACCTTCGCCTGCTCCCCATTGTAAATGCGGGGAAAGCCGGCAGGATTTCGAATCCCACAGCGACAGCGCCGAGGCGGGATTGGCCGGGGACCAAAACCGGCGGCGTAGTTCACGCTCGTCAGGAATGTTATTTGCTTTTGAGTAGGAATCGGGCCCGCCGTATTCTCAATTGTTGAAATTTTGGATCCTATTATAGCACTTGTGTTTAATGCCTCCGCCCGATTTTCTGTATCCGCACCGTTATCAAAGGATTCAAAGTAACTAAATGCCCGCGTCAGCATTGACTCAGAAGCGCTACCTGCTCGATGAAGTTGTTGTTCCGTAGGGAAGGTATGGATCGTGCACGTGGTTAAAAATATGGTCAATAAGGTCGCCAGCATTTTGCCAGTTCTTCCCGGGAAAAAATTCCAATTTGATAATTCTGATACAAAGAAAGCTTTTAAGATTCTAAGTGTCCCATCAGCTTCGGATATCTAAGCTGTTTCAGATGTAAGGATTGGGATTAGAGTTGAAGGGATTTAGTGTGTGTGGTTTGGGTGCGTATGCACACTGACTATGGGATAACTGATGTCTCACGAAGGGAGATTAAGGGCATGGGCGTATCTTTAACGGCAAAAATAAGGAGTACCAGATATTATTAGAATTTCCCGTTAGTCCACTGGCCCATTAGTCCAATTTCATCCCATAGCTATTTAGCTTCCAGCCATGTGTTCCATTCTGGCAGGGGAGTACCTTGGAAATCTGGAAATGTCTGCTACACGCTTCCGACAACGACTCACACAGGTGAAGTTTACATGTATGCACAAATGCATATGAATTGTTCAAGCTGAAATCCATGGCTTGCTGCGAACCCTCCAAGAATTTTGAAAATTTTTGGCGCAATCTGGACTGAGTACAAATGAGCGGATTTTATTAGTCTAAATATTAGCTGGGAATTGAAAAAGTTAATTTTATTTGAATTAGAAGCACAATCTTTTAACATTTGATTCTCTGGCTGCTTTTCTAATTCATGATAAAGAATTCTTAAAATGGGTTCGAAAAGGAAACTTCCCAAGTGCCCGTTGCCCTGCCGGGAGCAACAGTTTGAGGAAATATCTTCTTTTATTCGGGATAATGCAGCACATGGAATGAGCAGGTGAATATACGAATTATTATAACAGGTTTTTAAAATGATAAATTATTTTTAAAATAAATACAGTGTAAATAGTAATACTTTTATAGTAAATATTACATTCTGGGGATGAAGAAAAAAATTTTTTTTCAATGTGATCGCAGGTGTATGTACGTCAGTGGAGTTCCTGGAACTGGAAAAACCCTCATTGTGAATGCTGCCATAACGGAATTAAAAGCTCATAATCCTGAAGTTTTGTTCAACGTAAGTTATTCTACGAACTAAAGGAATTGCCTTTATTAATTTTGTATTCCGTGATAGCTCATATGCACTTTCAACTGTAATCTTTGTAGCATATCTACGTCAATGGACTAACTTTGGGCTCCAATCCCGAAAAGTTGTGGAAGAAATTATGGAAGGAATTAAAAGGAGTGAAGTTGACGCCAAAGCAGGCTTTTCGAACTTTAACCCAGTATTTTCAAACCCGAGACATTTTACCGACGGTTCTGGTGGTTGACGAGGTTTGTTTGTTACAACAACAATGTATACTCGTTTGTGTGTCCGACATCACAAAATAACTTTGCTCTGGGAATTTTCGGTATGCAGTTGGATCAGTTCATGGATAGGAGGCAGTCTGTGTTGTATCAGTTGTTGGAATGGACAACGGATCCAGTGGCAAAACTTACGTTCATAGCCATATTCAATACAATGAATCTACCCGAGTCTGCTTTAGTCAACCGGAATGCTTCTAGAATTGTAATTTCTTTTTTTCAGTAATATTGCCTGATCTTTCCCTAAAATTCTCAATGTTTAAATTAATTTCATGGATCCAAATAGGGATTCACTCGAGTTGTGTTTCCACCCTACGACCATAATCAACTGCAAACCATTGTGGAAAGTTCCCTCTTGAAGAGAAAATATCGGAAGGAATTGAATAAAGATGCCTTGACTCTTCTTAGTATGAAAGTGGCTGCGATTTCAGGTATAATATGTGTCATGTGTCAGTGCAATAACTGCCCGTTTGATTCTGTTGTGGCAAACTGGAAACTTAATATTATTGCTTTTAAAGGAGACGCTCGGCGAGCCCTTGAAATCGCAAAGCGTGCAACGGAGATTTTGGAAGCAACGGATAAACCTGGAACACGCGCTGTGGATGAAGCTTTTAAGGAATTATTTTCTTCGCCAAAAGTGGACACTATTCGGTGAGAAGCTTCACCTAAAGATTTGCAGCCGCGAATTTCAGATCAAAGATAGATTTACTGAATGGGTATTAAAATCCGGTATTCTGATGCAGAGACTGCAGTGCTCTGGAAAAGTCTGTACTTGAGTGTGTCATCTCGGAACTGACACGTGCGGGGTCGGAGGAAACGTCTTTTGGTGCCGTTTTAGTGAATGTCATTGCCTCTAGTGATTACGAAGGTAGCTAATGGTGATATCAAATGGCTAGTCTTACGACGATGCAAATACTTGAAAAAGTTCTTTTTCTAGGGAAAAATTGGTCAACGGATAACATAACTGCTGCGCTTATTCGTCTTGTGAACCTCAAACTTGTTATCATGGAAAATCCTGAAAAATTCTTATCAACTATAACTCGCCTTTCCGTCAACGTCCCCATTGAAGACGTAAAATACGCATTGCAGAATACGAAGTAAATTACAGCTGGTCTTTGACAGTGTATTGACGGTGGACTTCTACAAGGATCCTGCAGACACTAAAATATTTAGGACTCATGTACTTTTTCAATACTTTTACCAAGAAAATCTTTATTTGTTGGTGAGTGTGAGAGGGTGGATCAAAGCTTTGGATGGCTAGTCAACCTATTTCCCGGCATCCAGTATAGTTGAAGTTTTACATACAGGCTCGTTATCGATGACAAGTTTGTCAAATTTTTGTGTTAATCCACACAAAATGAGCTAAAAACTTTAGAATTTATTCATTAGGGCAAGGATTTATATAAAACTGTTTTTGAGGTTCAATTTTGAGTTATTAACTTCTACTGTATATTCTTTTTGAGCCCTCCCTTTCCAAAATTCTTGCAAGCACGAATTTTTGACTTTAATAAATCCTAACAATCACGATAAATTTTCTAACTATTGAACGTAATTTTCAAATTTCACATGACTGCAACAATAAAAATTAATTTTGTAATGTATGGAACATGAGCTGTTATGAAAACTCAGCTGCCCTACCTTTCTGAAGCCTCATTTTCGCCTTACGGCGGCTCAGATGCCCTACTTTTTTTCAGCGTCATTTTCGCGAAAATCCTCATCGGTTCCGCAACATCCCCATTACTGCATGTGGGATTCTGAACAAGTCGTTGAACTTGTCGAAATTTTTCCTCCGCTGCGATGTAGTCCGGATGTACAAAACCTAGCAATTTGGAAATTCCCCACTCAAAGTCATCGTCATCGAGTCTACGAAGCCGTCGCTGAGAAAACATGTCCAATTTTCTCACTTTTTCAATTCCTTTAAGTCTTTTAATCTCTTCAACTTCGGATAACATCACTGTCCTCAATTCATCCTGATTATGTTGTCTGTGGGAATCTTCGCTCGTCAAAGTGTCAACCGGAATTTTCTGTGAAGCAGTGATGATCTTTATTTGACTTGCCCCTTTAACTGCGAAGAAATTAGAAGTCCGACTGCGTCCCATTAATCCAATGTTATCACGCCTTAGGCCGGGGCGAGTGGGTGTCTCGCAATAAATCCCACCGCCCTCCCTTCGAGCTCTCTTGGGTAAAAAACTATCAATACCATGTTCAGGTTCGGGAGAATCGTCATTGGGATGTCGACAGGACCGTTGTGGTGATAGCATACCAGGCAAAAACTCTTCTTCATTTACTTCGACACTCCGGAAGCGCTCCACCAAGTTTTCGAAGTGCGATCGAAGATACCGCGCATTCTGTCGCTTGCAATCCCAATTCTTCTTTACTTTAGCATTTTGAATCACTTTCAAAGGATCTTTTGCACCCTTTGTGAAGGTTGTCTTTGTAGTTCCCTTCCTGGGTTTTCGCGTAGTGATGATGGGGTTTAAGTTAGTTATTGGTTCATGACCTGTGCCTGATAATGAGCGTAGTTGTATGTCACCACATTCGCCATTATCTATAGATGGTATTACGAGTGCATTTTCCGCCTTCATTTCATCTTTTGCTGCCAACTTATCGTTACTTTCGGAAAATCCTGGTTCGGAAGAAAACGTGCGATCCACTAACGTACTGGCCAACGGTGACGTTTGCGTCACTGCCGTGGCAGTGGCAGCTCGCAACGTCTGCAAAACTCCTGACTGAACCGGACGAACGTAAACTGAGGGATATGCTTTCATGGAAAATGGTGATTTTATGCGAAATATTCCATTTCGATTCTCTCTCTCATTTGAACAGGAAGTAGGATTCTTTTCTTCCGACAACGATGCACGAATTATGTCGATTTCTGGAGCAAAAATGTCAAAATTTTCTCCGTCAGGAACATCATCGTTAGGCCACAAAGCAGGCAGTAACGAACCACTATCTTGCCCACTAGGTGTATTACTGGCTAACGTCAGCGACATGTCGTCTGTTCCGGAGTTAGCCAGTAGCAGGCACGAGGCTGAATCGTCCGCGGTTTCGTTTAAAGTTACACAATTCATGTCGTCAATGCCCTGTTCAACGCTTTCAATTGTTTCGGGCACGACAAAACCGTCGTTGAGTATTTCCTCCTGAATTTCAATTTCTTGTGCTGGTGACACCTCCGAATTTCCAAAGGGTAAGAGGTCATTTTGGCACTCAGGTGTGTGAGACGAGACGGCGACGGTTGGAGAATAGGCTAAATTGACAGATTCAAAGGAGTCATCTGTGAGTGTCGGGGTGAATTCTCTGCGTAGTTAGTCAAACAAAACGGTCATTTTTATCGGCTGGAAAATTCAGGGGACGTTTTGTACAACCTAAGTTGACTGTATGTGACCTTACTTGACCTCATCGACAGTGGCAAATGAAACTGTTTTCGGTGTGAAAAATTCAGCGCAAGCAACTCCATTCCCATTGTCTTCTTGTTTGAGGCACTGAAACAGTAGTTGTAATAATTAGCTGATGGTTCATGATGAGTTGCGCATGAATTGTTCTGACTAGACATTTTAGTTTTAATATTTAAGCAATCCTGCGACTGATTTATCTTATCGACTTGTAATATTTCGTTTGTAAGGTCCTACCGAACGAAGTTTTTCTGGTTTCCCATCCATTGCATGGAGAATGCGCCCGTAACTCTCCAGTCTCCAGTTACCTGACCTGATCTAAATGTATGAGGCTCGTTCCTGGACGCAATCACGCAATGCAGTTTTTAAAAGAATTACATGCAAATATTTTCCATGAATAAGCAAACTCGTTTCGTTCGTTTTCACTTTTACTTTCAGTGAGCGGAAGCGGACTGCACACTGCACGGGAGATTACGCTGCTGTCAAGGTGGCAGGGAGGACGCGACACGCGAGACGCGACGCGACGCATTGCATCGTAGTTGAGTTGATTTTCAAATAGTTTTTTTATGTGAGTTTGCCATTTCCATTACAACGCGGCCTTTCAACCCCACTCGAGTGGTTACTGACGTTGACGTTGCTCGTGCCTTGTATTGTATATTGTATAGTTAGATGGTTGCGGGCGACCCTCCGGTTCAGTACTGAAACTTGCGCTTTTGAAGACACACGTGATGGAGCACTCTAAATCAAACTGGCCGTGGTATCCCTCTGAGGGTCAGCGAAAGCTTTTTGACAAGGCACGAGACGATGTGCGAGTAGTCCTGGAAGTGAATTTTGACGGGATTCCCGTCACTGAACTATACGGTAAGGTGTAGAATGCGCAAATTATTCTACGGTGTTATTTAAATAGTAAAGTAATCCGACGGTTTTTCATGTATACACATTGCATTACAGGCATTCTGTGCACACAAATTGGACTAACTCCTCCGTTAGACGAGATGGGCTTTCAAAATTTCTATCATTTCCTGTACCACTGCCCGGAAGTTTACAACTTGCGGCGGTTACCTGAAGGAAAAGATCTCTACCTCTTTGTAAGTACATGGAGCTTGACGGAGAGGAAGTATTTATGTAAAGAAATTAGTCATGAAAAGCGTACTGTCGTATGTTTTAGTTGTACTTTTATTGACATAGGTAAAGAATAAGGTCAGTGACAGCACAACCCACATCAGGAACCTGGTGCAGAAGCAAAGGCCTGCGAGGAGAACTCAGGACTTTCAGACTAAGGAAATAAGACCTTTAATTGGAAATACTTATCCAGTGGAGGTAAATAATCTTTTTTTGTAGTATAAGTTAGTTTGGATTGCACAGCCGTGTTATGGCAAGTTTTCTTTGTCACAGACGGTAGCTCTGCTCCAGTTCAAGGGTAGCCCTTGTGAGAGACGTCCTAACAAGGTTGCTGTTCAATCTGCCCAACCTTTCAGTTCGTCATCAACAGTGAAGCCAGCCATTAGGACTGACAATGAGGTTTCATCTGTGAATGTCAAATTTGTAGTACAGAATCAAACTTCGGACATTAAGAAGTCAACAACCGTCTTAAGCTGTGATCATAAAAACGAAGAGAAAAGCACAAAAAATGATAAGAAGCCTTCCAGATTTAAGGATGCCAAACACCAGCAAAGCCATAACTCCAAGGCAGAACCTGTAAAATTTGAAGCAAAAATTCTGGGAGTGGACCAGCATGGCTGGTTTTATATCCGGAAATTTAAGCCTCAAAATGTGAGTATTTCTCTGCGGACAAATTTACTAAATTATGGGTAAAATAACACAATTTTGGTATATTTTCAGAATTGGTGGGTCAAATTCGAGCGGGAAATGTATTCGTTTTATGATAGAGAAGATAATCAGAGGGAATATAAAGCTCCTAGCGACATGCTTCGGGAAGGGATGGAAGCCGTGGCTTATTTCACTCCGATTTTACCCGGGGGAAAAGTCGGTCCCAACGACTACGGACGCGTGAGACTGGTGCGGATTGACAGGGAGAAAGAAATATGCGAGGTTCAAAATATTGATGACGCTCGTGTCGGCATCGCACCACTGCACTGTATCTACGCTGTTGCTGACCGATTTGCCGAAGAGCAGCCTGCGGTAATTCACGTGATTGTAAACTGGATTTAACTTTGGAAGTGTGTATGCATGATACAATTTTATAATTTGTTTGATTTCTGTATGTTATCACATTTGCTACAGGCTATCCGCGTTGTGCTGGGAGGGATGGAGACGCTACTTTTCAGTACCACATTGCATCAGACGTTCTACAGCCTTGTGGTGAGGGAAGTTGTAAAAGTTGAAGTTACGCTTGAACATCATCCCAGTTTTGAGTGTCCTATTGTTAAAATGGACATTTTTAATGAAGCTACACGTCGATACGAGGATCTCCGAACACTTTTACTGACTAAACTGGATAAGAGCGGGAGCGATTATGACGTGGTGTGAAAGCCTTTAGTGCAGGGAAGAAACCTGAAGAAAAGAATACGACTTTCCAACGCACATGGACTTACAAGGGGACGTTTTCAGGTCCGCGGCGCACAGCGCCAACACCCTAACCAACGCACACCTCACCCATAACGATTGCCTCTGTGAAAGCGGTAGGTGCGGAAACTCAGATTTGACCCTTCTGGAGGGTCACAAAGTTTTAGGTCAATAGTTGTAAAGGGGAGAAACGTGCAAACTGAAAAAATCCCATAAGGATTTTCCAGTTTTGGATTTCGATTGAGTTCCCGATACACGGTGAGTCATGGGACGAAAATTTCCTTCGAAACTTTTTTTAAGGCGGTGAAATTTTCAGAAAATGAAAAATGTTGGTTTTGTTAACTCTCAAAGTGGATAATACCCAAATAAAACAGCAGTAAAGGCGTTTTCAAAAATCACTCGAAATCTAAAGCTGGAAAATCCTTATGGGATTTTTAACTTTGCACGTATCCCCGCCCCCTTTGCGGAATTTGCCCCAAAAACTTTGTGACCCTCCGGTTAGGTCAAACTTGAGTTTCCGCAGCTACTGCTTTGAAAGAGGTAATCTTTACGGATAAGCTCTGCCCTGCATAGGGTGTCGGTGATGTGCGCCGCGGTCACCTGAGAATATGCCCTTGTTAATGTAATTAAGTATAATTGTAACATTTGTAATAGAAACATTTTCTCAATAGCGTTAAAACAACGTCGCTTCTATTACGAAACGTAATCCAAGTTAGTAGGCTAATGAATTAATGTAATCTGTTGTTGTTTGGAAAAAAATGTATCAACCTAAAATATTATCACTGCATACACCAACGCAGCAATCTGCTTTAATAATTATATTTGTCAATTAATAACATCAATTTAAAGTAATTCAATTTTTGCAAAACATTTGAAGTGGAAAAGTTATAAGATGCCACTGCAATATACGGAAAGTTGAGGTGAAAATTACAATTCAGTTCATTGCTGTAGCCTCTTAGGAGTACACGTAACACGATAACTTTTGGTATAAAATTTGAAATGAGATGACTTCGAACATTTCAAGACTCGAAACAAGTGATTTGTTCCTTCAAAGGTCTTAACAACATGCGCGATCAATGAAAAACTTTTTACGGTGGCAAGTACTTCACTGTCTTGAGATACTGTAAAACTTGGTCTTGCTCGTGGCGACACGCTTGAAGCTCTTGAAGTTCAGTTTTTCGGAGTAGAGCACCAGCTTCTTTCTTCAGCAATCGGGAAAAATCTTGTCCATCTATAGTCATAGACACATGCGGGAGGCCAAACTTGTTATCTTTTTGATTCGATACCGTGACTACGACTTCGGATGAATACAATGGAGTCATGGCAATGGCCTCAGCGATACGGTCTGTGAGCAAGTGCTCCTCAAGACCATCCAAAATGCACATTTTCGCCTGGAAGAAATCAAGGAAGCTTGGGTTTGCATGGCTGTAAACCCACTTGACGAAAAATCTAGCATTCAGTACAAACCTTTGGAGGGAGGTACTGGAACTGAAGATCCAGTTGGTACAGACCCGAAAATGTAGCGAAAAAAAATTCTGGGTCGTCAGCTCCGATAAGAAAGCAAACGGCTTCTTCCACGTCCACATGAAAAATTCGAGCTCTCCAGTAACGAGAATTTCTTTGGACGGCGACCAATTGGGCACAGTTCATCCGTTTGATTTCGGCAGGAGACAGCATGAGTGCGACTCTGGTCTTCTCCACTGAGTAAAACTCATGTAAGGATGTCTCCAACTGCTTGTAATGTTCCTGAAAAGTGAAAGAATATAATTGAAATCTAATTAATAGATATCCAGATGAAAAACAAAATGTTAACTCTTATTGTAGCACAGCTTGATCACGAGAAACTGGATTTATTTACACGATCAAAAGGTCATGCAATAATATTACATTGGACGGCCTCAACAAAGTCAACATTCCCACATGACCAAACATTAGACCCTCTAATTTTACTTTCCCAGAAATATCTCGTCATACCTTTAAGCCATGGTCACACAATTCGATGTACATGAACCCATACGAATCAGCTCCAAGAATTGCAGCATTAAAAGTCGGCGAGGATGGCCATTGGAACTTTTCTACGGGTGGCATCCCCGAATGCATCCGCCTGTTTGGTAATGGCTTAGCTCTAACAGGCCTGACCGTCATAAACTTCCATGATTCATCATTCCAGTCTTGAGGAGGTGGAATTTCTGGAGGTTCGATGAAACCAGGAAGAAAAAAATTGGGCGTTTCCTCCTCGGTCAAGCTGTTACGGATCCCGTAATAGTTCTTGGTCTCATTCAGTTGTTTCAAGTTGGAACGGTACAGTGGATTCGTAAACTTCATGATCACTTTCGGAGCTTTCGCGTGACTAGTAGAATGCAAAGTGTAGCTGGATTTTCCTTCATTTTCCGATTTTTCCTGAGTTTTCGCGTGACTCGCAGAATGTGCTGAATAGTCAGACTGGGACAATTTCATTCCGTTTTCTAATTTTTCAAAAGTTTTCGTGTGACTCCTAGTATATTTTACACAGCCGGAATCGGAAACCTTGGCTCCGTCTTGTAATTTATATGGAGTTTTGGTATGACTAGTAGATTGCGTTAGATCGCCACCCTCGGAAAACTTGGCTCCATTTTCTGATTTATCTGGAGTTTTGTTGTGACTAGTAGGAGTAGGTTGTGGTGGATTACCGGACTCGGATAACTTCGTTCCATTTTCGTATTCTTGTCCAGTAGCCACGGAAGATATGCTGGTACTTCTGAATTCAGTTGTGCACTCAATATTTGAGCGAGATTGGCCATAAAAATTTTCGTTTTCCACGCCCTTAGCGATGCTGTATTTCTCAACAATGTCATGGAACAAATTTTGAGGCAGCAGCAGTAACAGCAACTCAGACTGGAACAAGAGGAGCAAAATATTTAACAACACTAAACCCTTAAAACAAAAACATATTGCTATAGCTTTAGAATTCTTTTCTAATAAAATATGATGAGTTAAAATAATTTACTTGAACTCTGGTGTAACCTACGGTATCAGTTGGGATATCTGGGAACTGCGATGGCTGCAACAAATTAATTTACAAATCATTTACTGTGCATGTATTGCACTGGTTCGCACTCCTTTGTCAAAAGAATGAAAGCTTACATATGCCAGGAAGGTCCCATTTTTATCAGGAACCGACGCTTTGAGATAAAAGAACTGGTCACAGTGGAACAGAAAAATGTACCAGTGGCCAAATCCCATCATTTCCCACGAAATTGGCCTTCCTGATGCAGTAGTAATCTTTCCTACATTAAAAATATTCTTCATTACGCTCACCGTAGAAACGTAAATGGACCAAAACTTGCATTGCTATACCATAAAGCTTCTTCAGAAGAATCCCTTCAGTGTGATTCCAATTTTCAAAAAATGACTTGACATCCTGTACAGCTATTTCGTAAGCTTCGGCAATTTCTGCGTTTGCAGGCACGAACCACTTCTTTACCTTTTATTGAAAAACTTGTTCAGTTTAAACTACTTCAACAAAGATCTGTATAAAATACGCAAACAAAAAATTGACCTTCCTGTAAGTTGCAGCAGTCGCAGTCGAATTAGCGGACTGGGACTGGTCCACTTCAGACACCTTGGAAACTTTCATGAGATCAAGCAAGTTTAACTTGTCATCCGCTCGTGTCACAATGGAAACGACAGGAACGCCATTCCGACCTTTCGTCTGGTGGACGGTGACACAAATTCGTGGATCGTTTAGTCTAATAATAGTGAAAGCGTCCACCATTTCTCCCTTGTCCATCAGCTCAAGCCCATCCAACTCACATTCAATCGCCTGTAAAACGGGGTTAGGAAACTCCATTAGAAATCCTTAAAAATTTTAATAATTGAAAAATTGAAAATTATAATTCTAAAATATCACCTTGCGCGGTATATGCTGACAAAGTTCGTCAAGCCAGAAGAGACTGTCCAAGTGGACCGAGTGATACTCGGCCGTATCAATGTCCTCGACGGTGCAGAACAGCAGAGTTCGATCAATGTAGACAATTCGACCACGAGAAAATTCACCGGACGTCGACATGTAGCACACACGAATTTCTTCTCGAAGCTCAGAGCGAGAAATTCTGTACTGCTTCCGAGTTAAGTCCTCAGCGTAAAATCTCGAAAGGGAACGCCTGAGCTCTGCAAGCTCATCCTGCACCGACGAAAATTAAATTTTTACCTGGCTCGACATCAGAAATTTTCGAATAGACAGCAGAAAAACTTACATCATCAATCTGAATGATAAATCGGCCGTTAAAATGTAAACCAAGAAGCTTGGCACGAAAGCAAGTTTTAGCCGGAAGTATCGTTTTCAGGTCATTCCCAGGGTTGAAAGGCCTACGCATAGACTTCCTACCGGAATTTTCCATATAAAGCCGGTAGAGCTCCTCAAATGCCTTCTTGTCCTCATGAAAATCCTCCGAAATACGCTGAAAAAATTGAAAGACTTTTCTGTTAGAAATTTTCCCGCACAACGATTGCAAACTAACCGCCAGTTCCACATAAATTCAGTTCCAACATTAATTTTTAACGAGTCGGATTGAGATTCTATGTTTTGTGGATCTAAAATTTAAATAAGTTTTAAGATGATACTTTTACACACTTACCACAGGTCCGGTCTGACATTGCTTCTGAGATCTTGGTATCACACAACTCATGGTCCGCTTGCTATGCTGAAAAGATCAAGTGGTTGACAGTTAATACTACTGGTGGTAAGTAGTAAAACATTTAGCAAGAAACCTAAATTAATGGGAGCCTTCCACAGAGTTTGAATTTATTTCAACTCTGAAAGTTTATTTAACATCACATTGCTGATCTGACAGCAACTAATATTGATAGCGATTTTGAACCTCCCGTCATAACTACGATGAACCATCTGTGCACTTTTTGCACTCCCGCACAAAATTTAAATTGAGCTTTGCATAGTATCCGCGCGAGAATCATCTTTGTGTGCTCCACAAGGCGCACGGTAATGTATACACATAGCTATGTGTAATTTCCTGGTTTTGCTGTAGAAAATTCATCAGTGCTGAGAAGTTTTTAGAATGTAAAACGTATATATTTTACATAACATGCATTGACATGATGAGACAGTATGTACATCTGCCAACATGCCATCAACTCCATGCTTTGCATGCACTACACGTAACTATTCTTTACATTTTTTATTTACATAAAGTTTGTCAAGTACTTATTTTGAGAATCACGTGATTTGATGACTCTTTCCGCACTCCGGCCCGCAACCCGAATCCCAGAAAAAGTTAATCGTACAAAATTATCTTCAACGTCCAGAATGTATATTTCAAATTAAAATAATTCACAAATTTTGAAATTACCCGCTGCCGCGTTGAGCAAAAAGTAGTAAAAAAAACTATTTTCAAATAAACAACAGCGTCCTTCTCCTCAGTTTTTCCTTCAACGACTCCAAGCCATTCACATTTGTTGTGTGCGACTGTCCCGTGCGCAAGCGCTGCGCGGGCCCACAGACATAATTCCGCTTAACTTCACTGGTGGGTAACGATAACGAACATCGATCGTTCAGTTTTCGACCAAATTTTAGGTTTCGAACCGCTGAGAATAAATGTAAGAATAAGTTTGATTCTTTGATTATTGATTATTGGCGAGTTTAAGATGGAAGCAGCAGTGGCAGTGTGGACTATTTATAAAAGTGCGAGTCGACAAGTTATTAAACAAGATATCATGGTTTTACACAGGTTCCCGAGCCAGAAGGACGTACAGCTTCGTGACCTACGTTTTCATGATTCAGCCACTGCCACTGCACGAAAAGTTGGCTTTCTGTGCCAACCTTTTCAACTATGAATTGGACGAAAAGAAGGCCAAGGCAATTGCCAAAGCCCAACCGGAACTACACCTGGTAGACTTTATTGAGCACCTCAGTAAGTACTTGAACTTTCCTATCAGCCCAACTCCGGAGGATTTGATCCCCGCCTTCACTGCGGAACCGATCGAAATCGAACAAGAATATGTGACGCGCTCGAAATGTCATCGAACGAGGGCGTCAGGACAAGTGAAACCGGAGGAAATTGTCTCGCCCGTACCGAACATGTGCGAATTTGACATTAACTTTGGCAAGATTATTTCACCGCTGGGGGAAGTCGGAGTGTTTGACTTGTACACAGGAGATTCCAAACCAAGAAGAGCATGTCTTGAAGAACTCGTACAAGAACATTTGAGAAGAGTTACCAAAGTTTTGCGGGGACCACTACCTCTCAGTGTTCTGGAGTCCATCAGGTTGCACAAACATGGCGAACAGGCGAAGGCGAATGGGAAATTTCTATCTCTAGATTTTAGTGGCAGGATGAAAGAACAGAAAGAATTGTGGAGGAAATTATCTCGAGGTATCGACATCGTCAAGGCCAAGATTACAAGTCAACCAGCGATTACAGACGATATTCTCAACGTGGAACTCGGACACCTCAAGAATGTGAAAGGACGTCTTTTGAAGCTCATTAAAATTATGTTGTTCAGGATAGGAAAATCCAGGAATCTTGAGCGAGTACACGTGGAAAGTCTGTTCGAGTGTATCCAGAGGAATGCCATTGGGAAAACTGTCCCTGATTTCCTCAGTCCAAAAATGATTGCTGTATTTGTGAATGAGCTAAGGTTGATCCGTGTTGCGAAAGTTGGGGGTCGTCCACGGCTTGAACTGGTTGCAATTCTCTAGTCGCAAAAATTAGCTGTGAAATAATTTTTATGATTTCATATGTTAATCATAAAATTAATATATTCTCTTTAGTTAAGATATGAGCTGAGATGCCAGTATTCTACTATTCTAGGCCTCTAAGCCACGGTGCAATATCGATTTTCCTAAGTCATTTATCATACCATATTACCAAATTATGAAGTAAACCCACTAGATCTACTATCAATAAAGTTATTTATTAAGTCTTCATAGCGATTTAGATTGTAAACAAATATTTTATCGTTGTAGTGCAAAGTTTTCATCAATTAAGTAAAAACAAACCTCGAACTTGCTGTCGAATATAATTTTGTGTGACCGATTTTTCATGTCCTCTCAGTAACTCATTCAAATCTAAAGATACTGCCACTTCCTTCATAACACCTCGGACCACTTGTCCCAACAAATCTGCCCCTGTACTACCCTCCGTCACGTTAAAGTTAAAACTAAGCCTACTAATTTCATTGAAAAATTTCAAGGTGTCTCCGCTCGGAAGCGTTTTCAGGGAATCTCTACAGCATGAAAGCATGTCTTGATTATTTTCCAAAAAACTATTGACAACATTTGTCAGCGTCACAGTTTCCGCAAACATGTTCATCTCACTTCGTTCAAACAGGCGATCTTCTTCTTCCTGCAATTGGGCAACAAAAATGTGAGCAAATTAAAAGCTCCGTTCAAAGTTAGGAAACTATATTGAGCATCATACATCGTCCGCTCCAGTCGCCAGAACTTCGTAGTCATCCCTCATGAGTAATGCCAGGATTGTCCAAAGCCCCTCGACAGTGTGAGTCTTGGTAATTTGGGAAAAGAATATGCTGACGATGATTTCCAGGCATTTCGGACTGCAGGCGGGAACTTCTGAACTGTTGCTATTAAATCTTCGGTGGACTTCGGACCGAATGGAAATTTCATCATCCTGGGCAAGCGTAATGGCTGCTGCCCAGAATTTGCAAAATTGCAGAGCTACGAATTCAAATAATCAGAAATTGATGAGACATACGACAAAGAGAATGCACATTCACAAGTAAAAAAATTATCAGGTGGAAACTTAAAAAGTCACACAGCAATTATAGCGGTAATCGTGACAATATATCCATACTTGTGTAAGCCTGGGGATCCAAAGGAAATTTTGGCAGAGCCTCAGCCACGGCCGAACGAAGTTCGTCATCTATTGTTGATCCTGTCCATTCCACTAGCAGATCCGTAAGCGCTCCTAAAAGTTGGTGGTCCTGCGAGACAAAACAATCGGGTCTTAAGCCATTACAAAACAAGACACAAGAATATGGGCTACAAATCATAGACGTTTCGCTGTGCCAATGACATGCAAAGGCAACGATCATTACCTTGATAATTCTGCTCCGCACTACAATTTTAGCAAGAACCTTCAGTGCTGCCCCCTTACACTCAACGGTCCCGAATTCACCCTCACAAATTTGAAGCATTCTCTCCGCCACCTCCCGCATAACTTCCTCATCCATCTCACTTGGGAATTCAAACTGCGGCCCTCCAAAGTAATCCAAGTATTTAAACTCCAGCTCAGTTTGCCCGGCATATTCAAATGGTTCTTTCGAATAGCGCTGAACAAGAGCGGCCTTGTCCACAATCAGCATCTCCGTTCCATGGAGCAAAACCGTTAACAAACTATCCATCGCAGCCCTGCTCCCACGCAATAGCAACTCCTTTAGTGAAGTGTCACAAAAGATTACGGCGGACGTGTAAACAGCAGTATCCGCATCTGGGAGTCCGACCACAGAATTTCTTCTCACAGCAGCGGGATAAGTGGTTTCAAAAGCCTCTTGGTTGATCCTCTGCATTGACATAGCCGTTATTTCTAAGTTGGTTTGACCGCACCGGCGAAGAGCCACACTGAGGTTCGCCATAGCTTCAAATATAAGCGGACACTTGGTATTCCTTGGAATGTCGATTATCTCCTGGAGTTTCTCTATCGAAGTCTCGTGGATTTTCTCTTCATGGTACTGGATTCGATTGAGGATGGCAATGAGCTGGGAAAACAATGAGCAATACATTTATTACAACTGCAATAAATATAATATTAATAATCATCCCTGCTTGCTGAATTTGTACCTGCAGCAAATCTCCATGAGTTTTGTTATTGCGCAGCCTCCGACTGTAAAATATTAAGTCGTCCAGGATTTGCTCGAGCACGCGACGACGCTCCACGGCAGATGTAATGAAAGGTACGAGAGCCTTTGCAGCTATGGTTCGTACCTGGATGTCCCGACTATTCCCGCAAGCTCGCACATGTGGAATAAATGCAGATAACTGGAACAGATCAACACATTAGTATTGGTTGGGCTGGCTGGGTTAATCGGAATGAATTTATAACATTTCCATTGTTTTTTTACCAAAAAGTTCCCTTCCTCAAGTTTTCCAGGCGCCGTGGAGAAGCAGGAGAAGAGAAGAAGCAAGTGATAGGCAAAATCACTGTCTTTCGAATGGCAATCTTCTCCTTTGACCAGAAGCGCCGCTGTTCCTCGGATTTCCTCCAGCAAAATATCGTACATTTGAGGGAATTTCCGGAAAAAAGTGGGTGCACTCATAAGGTTCAACTTGGGCCCAAAAGTCCGTCGTATCACCGAGCCGTACAGCATGAGTCCAGAATTTTGCTCCTGCAAAAAACATATGAAGAAAAAAACCGACAATAAATGCTGGAACACCAACCACCGAATCTGCAACCACTTATCTTGAATCTTACCGCCCATTCCGTCGCTCGAAGACCTCTGAAGGCTAACTGAATGCCCTCGGGGACCCATTCCATTATGGCATGAGAAAAGGTGGCATCCCGAAACAATGCCCTGAGCACGTTCATACTGTGTATCCGAACAGGCATGAACTGACGCAGTTCTGCCTCCGGCTCAATCAACTTTGTCATCCAGTGTGTCATGACTTGTTCATTTCCCGCCTCCGGTGTCAAAATCGCCTGGAAAATGAACGGCAGGCCTGCACTCCGTCTCGTGGTGCACTTATCCACCACTTTGGCCATGATATCTTCCAGCCATTCTTGGCTCAGGTTGCTCAGCTTGTCCGCCGGGGATTTCTTGAGCCGTACAGCCAAACTTTTGAAGCCGACAAACACTTGTTCGAAAACCCCGCGGTGCATGAGATTCATCAAAAGGTATAACAAGTGGTCGCCGATGGACTTGACTTGGTCGAACTTGAGAATGTATTTCCCTTTTCCTCCCTTGTCATCGTTGGCAAGTTCACCTTCGAGCGGGAAGTTGACACAGAGCTCAGTGAGAAGTATGCAAATCTCTTTCATGGATCTCCAGGACGCCACGAGAAGCATCTGAGCGTTGATGGAACGAACAATTTTAGAATTTTCCGGCTCAACTTTGTCGTTCTCGTTTAAATCGGGGAGGAAGCCTTCCGGGGCGGCATCTCCAAGGACGGGGAATAGCACCTCGTTGATTTCGAAGCATACTGTTAAGAGTCTTGTAGAATATTCCTGGAGCATGTCAAACTTGAGGGCATACGAACCGGACTTGAGCGGTCGAGTTGAATTTTTGGAATCTGTTGTGACTTCGTGGATGATTTCCGTTTTGTATGTATCGAAAATAAGGCGGATAGCACGAATGATTCCGTAAGGAGGCGTGGTTGACGATACTTCCAGTAGGTTTTTTACTTTTTTCTTGATAGTGTAGTTGATCTGCTCCAACTGGGCCAAGAGCATTCGAAGAATGTTCCAAGGATAGATCAACTTTGAGCCCTTGAGTAAGAGGAGAAGCAGGTAGCGCCCTGTAACGGATTCCGGCGGCTTCACGCTCACCAACAGAGTCATGGCTCTCTGGAGATTTTCATTCACAAAAGTCGGATCCTGCGTTTCCAACATTATTTTACGAAAACCATTGGAAAGTATTGGAAGGAGTTTGATTTTTTTATGCAATTGAAACTTGCCTGAAATAGTGGAATTTGAATTTGACTCAAGATTTCCACAGCTGCAACTTTGTTATTCTCGTAGGAATCTCCGAGCCAGCGGAGAAAATCCAGTCCATCGCCGTCCTTGATTTCACTTCGAAATTTATCCACGCTAAAGTGGCTCATGAGTTCCGTAAGGCATGTGAGTGACTGACATCTACGGCTGAAATTGGCTCCTGCGAACAACCCCTCTTTCGTAAAGAACGCCCACATCCATGAAATAAACGCATCGTAATTTGTCAAATCCTCAGTTCTCCTCATCCGCTTGCAGTAACTGTGCCCGTCTTTTAACCTGCGCATGAGCTAAAGAAAAACAGATTAATTTACCACTGCAAAAATCTTTACAATTATTGAGACACTCAAAATAATTCACACACTTTTTTAAAATACGAAAAGAATTGTTGTCGGAATGCCGGATTCTGATTGACGAGATTGTAACGGAAAAGTAGCTTGAGTGCTTCCAAATCTTCCCGTGCGAACACCTCTGATGTTTTCTTCGTGTCCACGAGTAGAGAGAAGGACGCAAGTCGGATCTGGGGATTCGCATGGTACGTCCAAGATTCAAAAATCTCGCGCGGGAGAATCCCTCTAAACTTCTGCTCCGAGGAATCGTTCAACAGGGCATCCTTGAGCTCGATTCCGAGTTCTACAGCTATCTTGAGACACTCTACGACGAGAAGCCAGGACTCGGTGGAAAGTGCATTGGCGGAGTTGATGGCGGAGAGGATGGTGGATAAAATTAGCTGTTGGACCGGCTTTTCTTTGAAAGCTTTCGTTAAAATGACTTTTTTCTGGGACCAATTTGACTCGTTATTCTGGGATTCCTGTGTTTGGAACAAGGGATGTATCCATGCTGAAGCCCAGCTGTCGTTGAGCGGAGTATATTTCATGAGTGAGAGGTAAACTTCGGATGCCTGCGTGGATAATAAAGACAGTGCAGTGCTTAAAATAATATTTTCAAGAGGGAAAACGTATTTTGAGGTAAAACTTACAGCATTTTTGAAGGTGCGCTCGGCACATAACAGTTTGTTAGCGACATCAGTCCACAAATCCATCATGATTACAGATTTTGGATTACTCCGAGTAACCGCGGCGAGGGATACCCATTTGATGTGGTATGGCTTCGCCAAAATTTTTACCAACAAGTCCCGCAGCAGTGAATCCGTGGCCTCTAGGCGATGAATACACGACGGAAAGATTACTGAGCATGTTGCGACAGCAGTTCTTGACAGCGTCAATGTGACCCGCCATGTATGTAAATATGAAAATTTCAACATGAGGGAACACATCTGCTAGTTTGGGCAGATTGGACTCGGGAAATACCCGAACGATCTTGTCCATCCAAATTTCCAACACTCGGGCTGAACCCAAGTTGACAGCTTCCTTCGTACTGAAATAAAAAAAACAAGCATGGTCAGGCATATGCATAACAGTTGATTAACACAAGCACGTTTAAATAAATAGAGTTTAACCTGTTACTCTGGGTTTGAAGGAGCACGACCTTTGCAACACTTTCCATGAATCCGGGATCAAACTCGTGGCGAGTTCCAAGTGCACCGAAACAGAAGGCAACCTTGTTTACATAGTCTGCCGACACAAAGTCCCATACAGCAGATTCGAATCCACTCAACTGTTCCAGCTCAACCTGAGGATTTATAATATGGGTCAGGAGCTGAGCCACGAATTCCCGACTGACCAAATGACTAATGACTAATCCCGCGTTGCACTTGATATCCAGCATCGCAACTGGGTGTTTGCTGAGTAGCTCGATGAATTTCAATCCAAATTCTCTCAGCTGCTCCATGTTTGCGTCGTCGGAGGTCAGGGATTTGACGAGATTGAGGGAAATCCGAACAGTTTTATGGAGGAGGGCTGAAGATCTTTGGCTGGAAGCCAGGCTGGTCCCTTCAGCTGAATTCCCTATCAAAGCCGTGAGTTTGGGGAAAAGACTTTGTCCGAAAAGAAGAAGAGTGGACGGTGGGCAAGATAGTAGGGCATCCCTTGCATCCTGGGTCTTCTGAGAGAATTTTAAAAAACTGGAGCAGATTTCCAAATTCTTGCTCTGTTACTTCTGCTCGGGTGCCAAGTTCAATTAGTTGTTTCTCTAGTGTAGAGTTCAGGGAATGAATAATGACTTCAGATTCCCCTTCGTGTGAAGCGATGGATAACTCTTTTAACCTGCATTGAAAATAAAAATTCAACACAACTGCAAGTTTAGGAAAACTTAAAATTTCGAATAATTAGATGTTGGTGCTTTATATTTTTGTTTTTAGAACTAATCGGTGGAATAACAACGTATTTTATTGCCTCGTAAGGGTCACTTACGCTATTTTCAGCTCCGTCTCAGTCACCGGCTGGGTAACAGATAGATTTTGAAAATACTCAGCTAAATCTTCCGATGGCTTAATTGTCCCGACCATCATTTGAAACGACTTGTATTCAAAAACAGTTACAGAATATCAACCTGTTGGCACTTTGTTCAGCTTCTATAAAATGACATTAATTATTTGAGTGAAACTCTCGCTTAAATATGCTGCTTGAGCTCTCAATCATTTCATACGGTTTTCTGCCTCTGCCATGCTCCTGATGATCTCACATTGACTAGTTTAACTTTCCCGCGCGTGTACCAGGGAATCTGGAAAAGGGAATTAACAAACGGATTGGATTTTCGTCTCAGCCACGGTTTGCTATAGCCGCCTTTCGAACAGGGTACTACGGNAAAGGGAATTAACAAACGGATTGGATTTTCGTCTCAGCCACGGTTTGCTATAGCCGCCTTTCGAACAGGGTACTACGGAAAAACTTAATCAAAACCCTTGTTTTGGGCTTACAAGATGAACATTTTTATAATCTGGAATTCATCCCCCGTCACTGACACCGACTTAATTTATTTCCGAAATGCAGCAGTATCGTACTAATGAATGACTTCATCTAATAATTCATGTCGCTTTTATGAGATTTTCCTGGGAAAGTTTACTTTATTCTCAGTCTGCATCTTAATTGAATTGTGCATTGTCCACAGTGACATTCATAACTCAGCAGTTTAGCTTCGTTCACATGCCTTGGCACACAGCGAGGCCTCTTGACCTTCACAGAATCGGATGCCATTTCACTTTCTTCCAACGTTAAACATGAGCTTGGCCAGGATTCCTAAAACTATTTCATCGGTACCTCCAGCAATAGATGCTGCCCGGAAGTCTCTGTAAAAGCGTGAAATCAGCGTTTCACTGGCATAACCCATGCCACCCCAATATTGCAAGCAAGAATCCACCACTTCCCGTGCCAGCCTGCCGCATTTGAGTTTGGCCATGGATGCGAGTCTGGTAACATCTTCCCCCGCAGAATGTTTGTCTGAAACGGAATGTGGGCAAAATAAATTTTGGAAACCTTTTTGGGAAAATAATTAATGTGTGGTAGACCTAAACTCACCGACTGCCAAGTACGTGAGAGTTCGAAGGGCCTCTACTTCCGTTGCTAGTTCCGCCAATCTAAACTGAATGACTTGATTGTCCAAAAGTGACTTCCCGAATGCCTTCCTGTTTTTCGTGTACTCCACTGTTCGCGATATCGCTTTGTCCATCCCTCGGAAACTGTACAGTGGGAAAGACAGTCGCTCGTCTTGAAACTAAAGGAAGTTGGTGCCATGATTTACCATTGAAAAAAAACAGGGCTATTCGATGACAGTATGTATACACTGATACCTGCATCATTAGATAACGGAACCCTTCGCCCTCCTTTCCTATAATATTTGAAGCAGGTACTCGGACATCCTCGAAAAAAATCTGTGCCCAGTCAGAACACTTTATCCCGATTTTATAGATTTTTGTCCGGTGAATTCCTGTAAAACAAATATGAAACAAATTAGTCCTATAGTTCTCTACCATTTATGTCACGAATAATTTTGTGAAATCTATCAAAAAAAGAGACCTGGAAGGTTCATTGGAACGCAGATGAGCGATTTATTTTTATGAGGTGGCCCATCTGAGGTGTTCGCAATTAAGAGGGCCCAATCTGCCTTGAGCCCATTTGAAATCCAAACCTTTTGTCCATTTATTATGAGGTCATCCCCTTGCCG
>WJFA01000378.1:0-41032 GCA_009870155.1 Pseudobourletiella spinata
ATGTAACTCCTTTCGAGCTGGCTACTGATACAGCATGAATAGAAAATACTTCAAGTACACATCCATCGCGTTTGTCATGATGTAGCTATTGCTGCTCCATCTGTGTGCTGAGAAACCTAAGTTTATCCATTGCTTTGAAGTAAATGAATTGAACTGGAGCTTGAAGCTGTTAATGAGTGATCCACGACCAAACATATATACGTTTGTGTTACAGCGGATACTATCAGCGTGGGCAGTTATTCTTATCAGTAAATTAAACCGACATAACAATTAAAGGAAAAGTACTGAATTAAGATCTATCTCGGACCGTAATAAATGAACTGCACAGTTTCTCAATGTCAACTAGAATAGTATGTCGACGCTGTCACATGGAGCGCTATAGAATAGACATGATCGGCACGCACATTGACTTTTACTTACAGTAGTCATTTTGTTCCAAGTACGTGCATTTTGCCTAGAATCAAAAAGTAAGACACTGAAGGAGGAAACCCTTGTCTTCAATTTGACATTTTAATTATGGCCATCCTCTAAGCTCATGCATTTTTCTAGATCAAGCGCGAGTGACAAAATTATTGACATTGCATGATCTATTTACATTGACAGGATAGCCGGGGTAAAATACCTTGTCTTCAATTTGATATTTTAATTATGGCCATCCTCTAAGCTCATGCATTTTTCTAGATCAAGCGCGAGTGACAAAATTATTGACATTGCATGATCTATTTACATTGACAGGATAGCCGGGGTAAAATTACACACGACACTACGACACCGATTAAAGTATTATCTCAAATCATGTCGCATTTACTAAATGAAAATTTAGATGTGCCTTTGCAAATCTTGGATTGGCAGAGATAAAAAGAGAGAATCAACGACTGTGCTTGCATTTCTTCTTTAGATTAATTCTTTTCGAGAAAGTTAATGCGAACTACGGTATACAGAAACATGCTGAAAGGAAATAGCATGAGGTAGCAGAGAATTCGGTAGCGCCAACTGTTCAATTGTAAATGTTTACGGTTCAGTCTTTGTATTTTCGATATTTGTTGATCCAAAGACGCCGCGCCGTTGAAGCTATCAATGGACCCGTAAAACTGATGAAAGTCTTCAAGTTCTTTGCAAATGGTGTCGTTCAGCAAGGGGTCGTCAACCAGGGAAGCAGCGAGAAGGCCGTCTGTCTGTTTCAAGAGATTCGGTAGGAGCTCTTCCTCCGAAATGAAAGCCCCGGGCGTCACCTGTGGAACACAAAATAAATGAAGAGCACTCACTCGTTTGCACTTACACTTATGAGCGAAGTGTTTCGCAGAATAATTGTATTAAACGGAAGTTGCCACGGATTATGATTGAACTAGTAAAATATTCATGGGTATGGGTTATAAAAATGAACGCGTCTAGTTAATTTAAGCACAAGGCTTTGCAGAAAGCCGGATTTTATTCCGTGATAAGGATGAAGGACAGCTCTACGTACTTGTAAATTCTGGAAGTTTTCGGACATTGCTTAAGCAGGAAGTGACCCGAGATCGATCACACGAAAACCCCTTTGTGGGTGCGTTAATTTTTTAACCAGATTGCGAATTATGCAGATTGGCTATCTATTATGTAGTTTATTGGGCAAGTCGAGCTGTTCATAAAATGAAACTATACTCTTACAAGTGTTTACCGATCTCAATGAATAAATTACATAGTCACAGGCACTCACTCAGAAATATAAATGAAATGAAATGAACCTTTGTATTAGCTTCTGCATCTTCGTCGTCATAGTGTATGACGTGGCGTCAAAGATGACTTCGCTTTAATTTGGTTCCTATCCCAACAACATTTTCCCAGTGCAGTAAACGGTCGCTCTATGGAAGTGCGCGGTGCGTAGACAGGTGATGGTTGATGGTGGTGGGAATTGTTAAAAGGTCAGGTTATGGTCGTGGTGGACGGCATGTGCTGACACGCGAATTCACGTGAGATTCAAAAGCTGAGTAAACCTCAACGCTGGCATAAAATAACGTTGAGAGTTTCAACGCATCATATACACACATTATTGTAGATTGTCCATCTTTCGAGTAATAAAATAAGGGCTGCCAGCGATATACAATATGCAGCTAGATTGTTGTCCCCTCCCGTTCCCGTTATTGCCCCTCACCCTTGTCGGAGTTTCATGATTCTGCTGGGTATTCTGTAGAATTACATTACGTTTGAAAATTCGAAGGAGTATGTGATACGGTCGATTGTGTAGTGACTTTTGCTAAATCGAACTTTACTAGCAAGGAGCGCCTTTACCTTAAATCCTGCGTGATACACAAATATAAAATATCTCTGATTCTAAAGATCACGTAGAGTTGAATTCATCTTTCGGGATCCAAATATAATTGTTATAACATAATCACACGACTTTAGTAAAAAATCAGAATCGACATTCTCAGATGGCCAGAAACTCTGACGTTTAGGTTAATAGCACTAAGTAAGTATATACATTTACAGCGTGGTCTACAATCCTTTTAACCGCTTTCTTCTTCTAACTCATAATACACAAAGAGCTATGGTTTCTCGCGTTTCATTGAGCGCTAAGCATATTATGTACAAGATGACCAGGCACCTTAAGACCTCAGCGCAGAGCGCAGTTCCAATTTAGACATTCTGTCTCAGATTCAGCCTCGTTGCATCTCGGGCTAAACCTGATGATTTGTCGCCCCCGTACTTCTTGTCTCTGGCCCCGAAGGCCTCAGGCCTGTTGCTGCCGATCAAAGAGGGGAGATTCAAGTTGACTCAATCCAATGTGCAACCGTCTCAGTTGCACACTCAGCTCCTCGAATCTCATATCTTTGAACAACTCCGTGTGGAGCGGAGAAGATTAGGAGCTGAATTTATTTGTTTCCGTTTTAAATACTCAGTCGTGGGCGTCTAGAATAATCGTTGAACAGGTTGCTCTGTCTTGTCACTTGTAAATACACAGTGTGGAATTGTTTGAAGCTATTTCAGTGTTAATTAGTGTCAGTTTCGTTCGTAACTGAATTCGCCCGCACCGGAACTCCCTCCCATCCGTGTCAAGTTATGTCAGCATTCGAAGTGAATCTTCTGGGAAGAATAGAAGTGATTTAATTGTATGGCAGAATTAGAAAAATCTGAAGAATGCAATTAAGAGATTATCATCTCCTTTTTGTGAATACTTGTTGGATCTCGGGGTTCCAGCTCTCTCGGCGCCGGCCAATCATCTCTTGAAAGTATTTTGGCGCTATTAAAGTTATTATATTGAAAATGCGTGATTTTATCTGTACTTAGATCCCGTAAATTTATGTATCAGAATTTTCTGCTTTTAGGTTTTTACGAAAGTATCTCTGGTGTTCTGTTTGAGTTCCCAAATAGATTATATATGTTGACAGGACTGTGCGGAATGAAATTATACTTTGGTTAGGGTGAGGAGACAGAGAGTATATAGAAAAATTATGATGGCAGGTGAATTTTTGCGGTAACTGTGAAGGTTGAGGGGGTGTGATTCTAGTTAATGACCTTGTATGGCGAGTCTTCGCATGGAACCCGAAGCCAGCTTAATGACGGTCGATGTTTAGATGTTTTACTTTAAAACGGTGTTGATAACAACCGTCTGTGATCATGGGTTCCAGCTGTGCCACTCACAGTTGGTTTGTTAAAATTTTAAGATATTAATGCCTTGTTTTGTGCTGTTTCATTGGCCTTGGGTATTCCCTAACCAGCTTGTGTAACCTGAGATTTTTTGTTCGTGTTTTTCTCCCTTTTGGCAGGTAAGCGATGAAGCTTTGGTTGTCGAAACTGAGCTGGGACGCCGCGGCCGTTCTTATTTATTCATACCTGCTAATTCTCGACACTGGGTCGACGGAGAGTATTCGTTCATCAGGGCAACTGAACGACCGCGGACAAGGTGGTGGTGGTGATGTGAACTTTTCTGAGGACAAAGAAAATACTGCCACCAGCGTCGCCGTTTCCATCGGTGAGTAATGTTTCTCCGAATGGAACATTCCTCAATGCATGCGGTTCTGTTAACAATAGATCGTTTCAAAGATTCATATTGTGAGATGAGTGAGAAAGCCTATTGAAAATTCATCGCTGTAATGGTCGATGTCACAGTGGAATGTGCTTTATGGGAGTGATTGACCCTTTTTAAAATGCCTTAAGATTTTATTCTCTTAGTATGGAGTAGCGATTAATGCATGAATTCTCCGAAATCCTCTGGAAAATTTGTCGCAATTTATTAATCATTCATAAATTGATTGCTCCATCTCATATATTGTAGACAGAGGCCTGACGAGCCTGAGTGGAAGCAGCGGATGTGGTGAAGCCTGGTGCTCTGCATTCAACGACAATGAACTCCTAGCACTTGAAGCCATCAGATCTCTTCATCGACAGATAGACGATGACAAAAATGGTAACATCGACTTCGACGAGTCCGACGAGGTGAGTTTTACCATCAACTTGGGATAAAACTAGATGGTCTTCTACTTTGGAATGAATGGAAATATTTTCATGTACGAAGATGATTCTTGTCGGGCCTTCACTCTAATCCGAGGATAGGTCCTGGCTGTGTGCCACTAACATTTTTTATTACAATACGGATCTCAATCTATCTTCCTTATTTCGGTAGGCAAGGCTTCCTTTGTTCTCTGTGCACACCTCTCGGCGACACTTGCGTGGTTGTGCTCCCCTACAGTCTATCCTACACTCTTCCCATGGATTTTTGTAATGGAAACCATATTGTCTTGTGGGACTGAATTACTCTAACCTCGAGAACTTGTGCACTTTCCCTCGATGATATCAACACATCATTCGTCGGGACGTTTCTAACCATGCCCTGACTGAGAGCAAGACTTTAATCGTCTCACCGTTGTACAGTAACATCCCATCCCAACTTTGGCGACGCACGTAGCCTACATATTCCTAGCCGAAGGAGATAATTTAAGAGCCTCCCTCCGCGACAGCTCCGAGCCGCCGTATAATCGAATTCTGCTCTCGTTGCCCTATCTCAATGAATTTAGACTTGAACCTCTCCGCAAAGGAGTTTGGCTTTCTATCAGCATTCTCGGAGCTCGTATTCTGAACTCCCGATCCCAAATACGCTATATATCACCGTATAATGTGGGGTGAATGACTAACTGACAGGGGAGTGATCATTTCATGGGAAGTGGGATCGATTTAAAGCAAGAAAAAGCATGCGGTGAACTCGCGGTTGTGCTCAGGAATCCACTATTCACGCTCCTGTTGAACCACTTCACTGGAAATTTTATGTAGTCAGTGGTCTAGAGTGGAAAACTCCCATTGTTTACAGCCTTAAAGACAAATATGAATCCATAGCTCCGTATGATTTCGCCGTTGTTAGTGAATAGAAGCATATTAGAGTCAAGGCCAAACATTATTTTCCCCACAGGCAATGTGCGTGCGACGCATTGAAATGGGTTCAAATTTTCTTCAGTTGGGATTGGGAGGGAGTCCACATGAACTTGAGTTTCCTCAGTCAGTCTACTACTGCCATGGACGGGACGGGAAATGTGTCGCAGTTGGGACTAGGGCCGATTTCTTATGAATTCCGAGATTTTTACCCCTCCTCTGATTTAGCTACCAGTTGCGTTTGGTCGGTATTTTAGTTCTAAAAATACCAGGGGCGCATTAATGGGTCTCTCTCCCGTAGGAGTCCAATTATTATGTACTCCGGCTTGAAAGTAAGTGTCGTCTCACCCGCTATATATGAATCGAGGACTATGGCTATAAATGCCGTGAGCCAGTCGGCTGTAGTCGTTTTTTTCTTCCCTATCGTCATCGTCGGTTGTATCGTCGTCTCGGATGATACTGCTTATTAATGTCTGGGATACTTGAGCTATGCCTCATTCAGGCGTATTGTGATATGTGAGGGCTTTGTGAAATAACTAGTAATTAGTAATGCAAGTTATGATGATTTAACGGCAAATTGAGCCTGATAAGGTAGGGGGGACACATTTTGCTAGTTTTTAAGGTCGTTAACATGGTCATTCAAAATTCATATTCCAATTATCACTATTCCGAAGGTATGTGTGTGTCTGTACGTGTATGAGGTTTTACGGGCAGTGTGGGGGAGTTTTTTCACGCGTCAATGATTGTTCTTCATGATTATTCATGGATGAATTATTAAAAATTAATGTCCTTTCATGCCCCTGTCCTTAGTTCCTGCGAGAGGAGCTCAAGTATGAAGGGGACTATGAGAATCGGATGAGGACCTTCCATCGGAATGATGACAACCATATATCTGTGCGGGAACTTTGGGAGAGTTGGGTCCGGTCGGAAGTGTACAATTGGACGGTGGCAGATACAGTGGAGTGGCTCAGTGTTTTCGTCGGCCTACCTCAGTATAGTCAGAACTTTGTGGACAATTCAGTCAACGGTTCCTTTTTGCCAAGGTGAAGAGCTTAAAGTGGTGGACTTTATGTCTTATGTCAGCCTTCTTATGTTCATGTCTGCTCGACCTTAACCTCTTATTTTTTCCATTATTCCAGGTTGGCTATCAATCACCAGCATTTACTGAGCGGTGCTGTAGGAATTAAGGATTTAATCCACAGACAAAAAATTGCACTCAAAGCTCAAGATGTTGTGCTGTTTGGATCTCCAAAAGGTGAGTCCAGTTAGCAAAAGTATATACGATATATACGTTGTATATATATATACTAATCCAATGCTCTCTTGTTTTCTCAATGTGATTCAGAGTACGGGCATCGGACGAAAGACTCTGTCTTAACGACGCTACTGGTTTTAGCGTTGATCGGGTGTTGGTTTGTTTATTGTCGGTACAAATTATCCCAACGAGACCTCAATAAGATGATAAAAGATATGGAGAGTTTATCCAAGGCTGAGCAGGCGCTCATGGACCTGCAGGTACTAATCAAAATATAGGCACAAGAATCTGTAGGGTTATATAGAACATAAGCAAAGTGTAAGGAGTTTTGATTAATCTTTGTTCCTCGTCCGCTTTGCAGAAGGAACTCGAGATAGCGCGCACAATACAGCATGAGAAGGCCTTAGAGGCGGGATTTCAAGGGCTATCGCTGGACGACAATGCTCCTTGCACCGAGGAAATCACAAGACTCAAAGGGGAGGTGGAGGTAGGTCACATACTAATTATGCAGTACGGGCCTCACCCCTGGCACAGTACTGAAGGAGGTGAAGGTATAGCTGTAGCTCTGTATGTTGACAATTTTGGAGGTTATTTTTCCAAGAGATAAGAATTACATGACGGAATGCTCGTCTGATACGGAGCAGTAGTAGTTGTAGCGTAGTTGCAAAATCAAGCATGTTTCTTCTGTCGACAGAGTAAGTGTGTTCAGATTGGAGATGCTGTCAGCATTAGGGAACTTGTTTGGGTCCAGGACTAATGGGGGCACAATATTATATTAGAAACACGTCGCATGGTTAAATGTGTTGAGTGTATGTGGCATGGGGACGTCGTAGCATCGCAGTTATCTTGAGAATATTCATGTTCGCTTGAGTCATTGTTTGCTTCACGTCCCTGTAATTATTTAAGAGGAGCTCTAAGCGACCATTACACTTGCAGTAAGCTTCTGCCCCTCACGGTGACAATAGTTCATCTCCAGATTTGTTCTTCAGATTCTTCTTAAACTGTTCAATTGTGCCGCAGCGGTCCGACGATAGAATGTCGTGCTAAAATTGTTGAGAAACGGAAAAAGTGCAGTTCTTAGTATCAATGAATCCGTCTGCTGCTGCTGCTCCTGAATCTCAACAGCAGCAAACTGTCAGTGCGAGAATGTCACCCAACTGTTGCGAAGAATTGGAGGATCAGATTTTTGTAAATCCATTTTTCTATTTTTAACACTGAGGACCTACAAATTTAGGAAGGGAAAAACCTTGCCATTTTCCTTTTACTGTGTGGAAGTATCCTAGTAGGGTCTTATAATTGGGGGAACGTGGAACAGTTGGTTGATTAATGAGGTCGTGTCGTATCACGTGGTGTAGCAATATTTGGATTCGGTGGTGTTATAATAAAATCTATTTATTATGGTCTTCCAGGTACTGCGGAATGAGCTGCAGAGAGCGGAAGTTGAACTGCAGGACAAGTGCTGGGTCCCCCCTCCCGCTCTTCAACATTGGCTTCAGTTGACTTATGAGCTGGAACTCAAGTCATACAATAAGAAGAAACAGGGGGCGGAGAAGCAGTTGAAGCAGGCCAAAGATGCCGTAAGTTAGTCCGAGAAATAATGGGATAGCATAATAAATGTTGTAGTTGTATGTGAATCTGGTAGTTTTTCCATTGGGAATCCGGTATTAGAGTTAACGGCGACGTTTCCCAACTCGCCTCATTCTTTGTGAATGTTGTTCAATCGATGTTCTTGTTTACTTAATTTGAATTCTTTCCCTTTTTAACAGTGTGACAAATTAAAGAAAAAGCGTTCGAGTTTGATGGGTGCATTTGTCTCGACTCATGGACGTTCCATTGATGACGTGGACAAGGCCATTCTAGAAGCCAGGTGCGTCAACGGTTGTTTATGCATCATATTCCTTCCTTTTGTCATGATAGGGTACATGGGCAGGGAGGGAGCTGTAGATTGCCGCAAGGCAATCTACAGGGCAACGCTGCTGGCTCAGGCTAACAAGATTTCAACTCATTAAATTCTAAATAAGTCTTCTAAGTCATCACTCCTTACGTAGATGATATTATAACGGAGGAGTGTCAAGTATTTTTTAGGGCATTATGACATTGTGATCGTGATAATAATGGGGATGCGGAGACTTGATTATCATTGCAATTTACTTTATTCAGACGTGATTAGTACGAGGGCCTGTCCCATAGTACCTGTAACTACCCCGTGAGCTCGCAGTCTCACTCCTTATATTTATGTTAGTAATAATTACTGTCGGCTATTGTCCAGCGGATCGACAGAGGGTCTCCTGTTTCACGAATTGTCTCGGTGATTTAAAGGATGGAGCAGTTGTGGTCGCCATGGTGCGGAAGGCCCGTTTTTCGCAGCAAGGATCTAAAGTTATATGTTCAAAGTCATTACATGTATATTATGAATGGGGACTGTAATTATTCTGCATCAATATGGGCATGGGCTCATCCTGGGAGCGTGTTGTTGGAAGACAGGGATACCTGTCGGCAGACTGCTTATAAGGGTTATCCTTGTTCTAATTAGCCAAGTAGATTTATGCTGGGAGGGGATTTTGTGCCTCATTGAGCCCCTCCGATATCTGTCTTCCCATCGCATAAATTAGCCCCAAAGCTTACTTACTCTACACCGGCACTCCGCGTACATGCGTCGTCAGGGAAACAATAATAGTATGTTGAAGCTAAAAATCCGTGAGCTCCGTACGCGGTGGCACATAAGCTTGGAAGCTTGGATCGTCCTTCCTTGACATTATTGTGGTGTGACATATTCATGTGAGACATTTTTACAGGACGGCGCTGACTGAAATAACCCAGGAGTTGCAGGAGAGGATGCATCGATGGAAGCAAATCGAACACTTGGTCAACTGTCCCATAATGAACAATCCGGGACTGCCCTATTTGGAAGCCATTCTAAGGGGCATTGGCCGAGGTACGTCCTATGCAGGTAAGAGTCTTTTGAGTGAGCCCATCATTATTATTCATCTTGTTAGGAGGGGAACTGGGACGATGTGTGAACTTGGGGGCCATCCTGTAGTCATTTCACCTCAAGGTTACCCTACAACGGAGGAAAAGCTTCCCCAACCGAGTCACTAACCATATTCATGGTCTTCTTCTTATCTTCCGTCATTCCAGGATCTGTGATAAGCAACAGCCAAGATGACATTGACGACGATGGAGCAAGCTCTATTTACTGTCCATCGGCAGGTGAGCCTGAGCTTTGAACATGGTTTGTGCATTGGATGATCGCGTAGCCTCTCTGCTATTTTATTATGTATTATCATCACCCCTTTGAATGCGTGAGACAAGGCGAACACGAATGCCCATGTTACTTTTCAGCAGCCAAAAATCCCGTGCATAAGCCCTCATTCGTTTTTGAGCAGAACGTTTACCGCCCATAACGACACACATACACACACTACTACTGTAACCAGTCTCCGTTCGGAAGGAGTTTGGTGGTAAAATAAGGGATCAAGGGATGGGATATACAGAACAGAACGGAGATGTGCAAATCTTTGAATGAACATAATATACCACGTAGTTTCATGCCTCATATATGTATGCGTTTGAATTTGACTCCGGTGTAGTGAATTTGACTGCCATGATGAAAGACAGTTGTGTCGCTGGCAGTGGTTATGCTAAAATATGGTGGCGGGTTAATGTGACTGCTTGGGCGGCGGTTGTAGTAAATGATCATGGTCATAGTAGCTCTGCGTTGCAAAATAGTTTGTTGAGTATGTTGAGTTTGTGAGTTTGGTGGTGATGTGAGATCTTTGTTTTCATTCCCCCTATCTCTGCCTGCGTGATGAAGTGTCAAAGCTCGTGAGCACTTCAACTTTCATGATGTTCCCTGGCCATGAAAGTACGATGCGGTATCATCCCACACCACTCCCGCCGCCGCCTCCTCCTCCTCCTACGTCGACGATGACTGATGACCTGATCATGGATGGCCACCCCCCGAGAAAGCTGTGTCAGCATGCACAACCGGTATCAGCCTCAGCACTTGTACCCCCACCCACTTCCTCCCCCACCCTGCTTCATCCCAAATTTTTCCGTTTGAAATCTGGTTCAGTTGATTCTGGCACTCCAGATTCGGCAGGTAAAATTGTTGGTTATTGGTATGACAAAAATTTTGTGTGCGTGCGTGTGTGTGTGTGCGCGCGCGCGCAAGGATGTGTAGGCTTTTTAAGGCTTGCCTAGTACCAATTTAATGCCATGTATAATATAAGTTATATAAGCTCTTGTTGCATGTGGATTGTAGTATTCTGCGTGTGCGACCATTTCTGCTGCATCTTCTTGCCCTGTAATAACTCTACCGCTCACTCACATGGAGGAACTTGTACATGCGATGAGCGCATGCTGCTGCTGCTGCTGCTGCTCCTACTCTACCCGTGACTCATTATTTGAAATTCCTTGTTATTTTTTTTGTACTCGTTGACACAGTGTCAGCTCCAGCGACGGGCTCCATAATGCACATGCCCATCATGCGGTCCAAGTCCGTCTCCAGCATGATAAGTCTTCGGGAGCGGGCCGTGAGCCGGGAGTGCTCCAGCAAAGAGTCTTCCACGGGGGAAGAGGAAGTGAGCACGGAGACCTCGGAGATTATGACGAGTGGACGGGACCGGCGGGTGACGTTTGGGATCCGGACGGACCACAGGTTAGAAGGTCGAGCGTACCCCTTGAGGAAATGCGCAAGCGTCAGTTTTCAACACAGCACGATGGAGAAGCGCCTGCGAATGATGTCGCATGAAAATTAGCTACTATGTACACATATATCCGCTCTCCCCATGTGATAGTTTTCTTTTCCATTTTTCAGTTGTTGTCGTAATCACTCGCTGGATTGCAGCACTAATTTATTCAGAATCCCGAATAATAGTTGTGAAACTATTGTCACGACCACCCGTAACTCCTCCTACGCCTGCCGCCCCCAGCGCACCGCCCTGCAGCCGTTTTTAATGGTGGACTATTGGAATGATTTTAATAGGATGCTAGCTGATTTTTAGACTGAATATGAATTTATAAGTTTTAATAAGAAGGAGCGGAGGGAAAGTCAATTTTATTGGCCCCAACATCCATCCCCACTTGGAAATCTATAATGGCTGTAAATGTACGTTTATTTTTGAGATAGTGGGAGAGCGGGGGATTTGGTTCACGAATTGAATGGAATATTTATATGGGAAGCTCATATAGTGTTGTGTTGACTCTTTCTTGTTGTTGTTATACTTAAAGCAGTGTGTATGTGTGTTTTGCTCTTACTACAATAATAGTTAGATGTGTGAATTGATTTTCTGACAACAACTAATCCGTCGTTGCAGGGACCCCCTTTCATCCAGTCTAAATCAAGTACGACACCAGTTTGCGAAGGTATAACAATAATCATAGTTTAAAGCCCTTCAGTTATGTTCTTATTTTAACTGCTATATTTTCCCTGCTGTATGCACTGTGTACGTGTAGTAGTAGTTTGTTCGGCACAGTAGCTGATTATATCATCATGAAATGAAACAAAGTGAAAATCCTCTAGATTTTCGAAGGTGCTATTATATTCTAAAAGTATTGATATAATAATAATCATAGTTTAAAGCCATTTAGTTATGTTCTTATTTTAACCGCTATATTTTCCCTGCTGTATGCACTGTGTACGTGTCGTAGTAGTCTGTTCGGCACAGTAGGTGACTACATCATGAAACAAAATTGTGGAATTCTCTTGATTTTCTAGGGTGACATTATATTCTAAAAGTATTAATATGCTCTTGATTTTACACCTGTATGTCTTGTTTTTATATATACACATAACACATACAAACACACACACCTTTTACTCAATAATTATTTTCTCGTTACCATTTCAGAATTTTGTCCACATGCAGGGGAATGCGATTATGCGGAAATAAGCAGTAATAATGTCAGCTGCTGCTGCTGCTCCCGTAGCAAGCAATCGGTTTGGAACTGTATTTCAGTAAAATTGTGAATTGAACTGAGTTACGGAATTCCAATTGTAGTCCAGTCCGTAATTCACGTTTCAGTAGTTCCATTCTTCCCTGAGGGTTTTTTACAATTGTTTAAGTTTGATCGTGATTTCCCTGTATGTTCGACAGTGGTTCGGAGCGACTCGCTCAGTTAATCTCATTTCCACACAAGACTTGATGTTAGAAATATTACAAGAGTATTTTTTGGAACTCTGGAGAGCAGCCCAGGCTAGCGCCGCATCCCTATGCCTGTACGAATCTTGTTGTAGTAGCAATATAATTCTAACTTGTCCATCTCCTTAGCCCTGTCCAGAGGATATTCGAGGTTTGAGTGGAGGAGGAGACTAGTAGGATTTGTAGATTATACATTTATGTAGAGGTCCGGAGTTTCCCACCGGCCTGCCCGACTTCCTATGAGTGGCTCAGGTGATCATCCGAATGACTATTTTTGAGTTTAATTCATACAGTAACAGTCATTGATACTGGAGTTCGGACTGGGTTGTCTGTATGAGAATAGAGGTACAGGAGGGGATTTAGTTAGTCAGCTTTTGAAAAATAACGAACCTGAACCTCGTACACGGGATTTTATGCGAGATTTTACAGGCCAGGGCGTACTGTAGTAAATGATGTGTACTAAAAATTTGGGCACTGGGAAGCAGATGGAAGTTGAAAGAGTTCAGGTTATACTTTTTGGGGTCTCCTGTGAAAGGTTGTATAGATTTGCTAGCTGAAGATTTATTTATTATTAGGAATTATTATTATTATTATTATTATGCCCCAGAGATCCTGACACCTCCGGGAATAAAGGAGGAAAAGTAATTTTTGGGTTTAGTTTCTCAGCTACGAGTAGCTTGTCAAATGATGAATATTATTGTGCGGATATGTATGCCGTTTTGGGGTGAAAATAAAAAGAAGATATGCAGTAGAGGAAACGGGGGTTTCCATATTCTGTGGAAAGTACAGTGTCCGTTGACTTCGTGCTTCATTAATTCCTTATGTTTATTCATTATCTGCCTAAGTTGTTGCTAATTGCATGCCTTCTGCGTTGCTTCTGGACCTTCATCCTTCCTGCCCTGTCACTGTCTCTGTCAATATGGAAATGTCGTGAGCGTTCCCAAGGTTGACATGATTGATCGAGTCAGCTGGCGTAAGTGAGGAGTTGAAAAATGGATGCTAAAGTTTGCGTTGCGTGTTTAAATTTCACTCCTTTTCCTTGTTCAAAACTCTCCAAGGCACTATGAATTTCATTTGTGGGGATTAAACCATTATGGAGCTGTACAGAATATGAGTTTGTTTGATGAGTGTTGTTACTGTGTGCAGCCTGTAAACTTTTATCAGAAATTGCATGCGTTAAAATCATTACAGTTATGCTCGTTCAAGGAAAATGGAAAATTTCCAAAATAAATAATAGCAAAGTAATGACTGAGATTTGAAGCTGAAACTGAAGACTTGATATCATGCTGCTGGATTTAGAGATGTGAGGAGAGGATTGGTTGGAAATAGCCTTAAGCCTTCACAAAACATTCCCAATTTACATTGAAATGTATATTTTTTGTGAGTATTGGGGAATAGAACCATATAAGGTGTAGATTGAACTTTTTTAAGTCGGTATATTGTCCTTTTAGACGGCTTTATTATTAGACGGAAATTATGCGGCTCAAAGTTGATGATCAAAGGTAACATGTACTAATTGAATTTCAAATGTTTGAACTGCAAAGTTAGTACTATGGCGAAATGAGCTAACATAGTAGGTTTCTTCATAAATGCGAAAGGTGAAGTTGAACTCTTGGGATTCAACTTCGCAATTTTGAGCCTCGTCGTTTCCAAAACTTTGAATAGGATCAAAGAATTATAAAAGTCTTCCTGCATTTCATGCATTCATTTAAGTACCGTTCACCGCCGTTGAGTACCGCCATTCATTTCTCTATGCGTTACTCACGAAGCAAATTGTAATTGCAATTCATTCTAAACTGAATTTTAATTTCTCAGCGCATTTCTACTTTCTCATTGCCAGCATCGTCGGTCCACATGCTTTCTTGAATTTTTAAATCCTAAGGACTTGTTCATTTTTATAAACGGCATGAATGATGCGCTTAAAGCTTGAGAATTTTGGAATTCCTAATTCCAATTTTTAACTCTCATGATTAAACTGTCCTTCTCGCCACTCTAAATCCAACGTCGGAACGCACACCTTACTTACTATATAACCCACGCACATACACATAGACGAGTATATCTCCCCCTTGATCTGCTGTACATTTTTCTTTGCTGCGACCAAATTTTCTAGAGGCAAGGATGCTTTACCCTTAACCCTGTTTTAAGATGGATTTTAAAGAATCACCTAATGTAAGTATACGACTTTGACAATAGTTAACGCTTTGTCGGGAGTGGTGTAAACTTTTTTGCGGGGTAATTCCAGCTATGGGCCCGTAATTTTGTGTGACTAATTGACAATATTTTTTTCCTAGGAAAAAAGGGAAGAAGGGAAAATGTACGGATCAACAGTTAAACAAGGAAAAGTGAAGTCGGAGGAGCCATTACCGTCACTTTCCCTTTTGCGGATGTCCGGACAGAGGATCGCAGGGGGGATTAAGAAAAATAGAGAGAGTATTCGTATTTGGAATGTACTTTCCAAAAATCTGCGACCATTAAGCAACAAGTTTGAGCTCCACCATAATAATCATCCTAATAATAGTTGCCAGTGCTTGGATGGCCGGAGTAATGAGAAGCGTGGTGAGCTGGCTTTAATTTCATGGAGCCGCCGTCATTTCCTCAAGTCATCCCCGTGAAAACCAACCATCTCGCCAACCTCCTCAGCAGCACAATTATCATCAACAGCACCACCACAACAACAACCTCATCGCAGCCAAAGGCTTCTCGAAGTTGGTCAGGATGACTTAATGAGGCATGTGGTACTTACTCGGAAATCGGATTAGTATTGTTATCGCTATATAAGAAGTTAACTCAGTAAATAACTACAACTCAAATTAAGCAAATTGTGTAGAAAGTAGTACATTTTCAATCTCAGAATGGGATCTTGGATTCGATTTTAATATTAATAAGCGTTGTCTCAAATAATGTACGCTCGATCCCGAGTCGTTGAAGTTCTCCCACGCAATAACATATTTACTCATTCGTCCTTTTTCGTTCCTGAATGTATATATATATACATATACATATGTATATAATATGTGTAAAAGAACGAAAATCTCATGAACCCGTGGACTTTTTATGAGACTAAAAACCTATTTTTTGTAAGTGTAGTCTACTTTTAGTTCAGTGCGATCGACGAGCGCCTCCGTGGGAGGTGGTGCAGTGGATTTCCACCTTCAATATTTAAGCAGTAGTGTAGTAGAAGAGGTACATAAGCCTTATACATTAAAAGACCTGACATCGACTTGAAATAAGTATTAGACTATTCACACTGTTTATGTAAGTACTTTTGCCATTATTCGAATGGTATTCGCGTGGGCTCCACAATTAACTTGATTTTGTATTGCTTCATTGTCCCTCGGAAATATGGAATAGAATTCGGTTGTGAGGTCTCGTGAGAATAGGTTATACATTATACACTGACGCGTGGCAAGAGCCAGTGGAGGTATTGCTATGGTGTTTGACATTGTATGAGTGTAGATTTGTTACCATTATCTTTGCTTTTAAAGAACACGTTCATGATCATGTTATTATACCTTTGTCAACAGTTAGCATCAAACATACACAGCGTGTGTCAAAACAATGAGTTTGGAAAACCCTTTTTACTAGTTCATGTTGAACATATTGTAAAGCTAAATGGAAACGAGGAGCTCCGACTATTCGCGGGATAGCTGCTAGCATCTTGCCATTTGCATCTACAAATTATTGGAAAACAGAGTGGGAAATTGGATTAATATGGGAATTTTAATTGATTCCCCGAACCAAACTACTTCCAAAGTAAGGAAAATAGCCCGCTAGAGTTTCGGAAAGCTCTCATCGTAGCGGTCATAGTTTTGTAGTAATTTTAGCACTTGAAACTTATTGGCACGCGCAGGAAGATTACTCTTATAGCCCTCATTATATCGTCGCATTCGGCATCTGTTTAACCCAATTAAGCCAATGTTAGTTGTGCATTCTGTTTTGCTTTTTTGTAATAATGTGTTTGAAGATATTCTCAAATATTCTAGTTTGAAGAAGTCAGACAAAGCTTTGGAACATTGTTCTGCGTGAGCTCAAAAGAATGCTGTTCCAAGCTGAAATTGTATGCGTTATACGAAGCACCGTATATATTATTCCGTTCACTCAAAGGGCCTATATCGTGTAATTAAAGTAACATATTTGCCCGGGTCTACTTACTTTTCCCAAATTACAATTAAGTTACATTTCGTATACATACTATTTATGTTAGTACGTAATAGCAATTTCTCTCTTATCAAGTACTCCATAACAAGCTGGTACTACGCCGTCACAAGTTATATCCTCGTCATTTTATTACTGAGACCAAATCGATTATTAAATTGGAGAGGGGGGGGGGAAGAAGTTTCCCATTTCCATCAAATTCAAAAGGTGACACTGATTTCAACTTTTTTTGTGTGGATGTGACAAGTTTGCTACATTTTTATCACTCTTTCCTCGTTTATTCAGCATTCATTTGGAGACACTTGCATATCACTTAGCCTAAATGTATCACCCGACCAGTTTTATAGTATACAAGTTGTGGGAAGTGAAAACAAATAATAATGAAGGATTTCAGCTATGCAGAAGTCTCTCACAAGTCTGACAATACGACTCTATGTCAGCACAAACTATGTACAGGAGGAGGCAGGGGGCATACAGGAGTACAACGTACTAGAACGTTGAAGAAAAGTCACATTGAACATTGAATCAGCGTCCGGACAGACACCAAAAGTTTGCACACTGAAGTTGGACAACACCAAAGTATAAAATAATTTACAAAAGTAACTATATCAATATTACAACAGCACTGCATACTTAAGTACATTTAGGCCCAAAAACCATTTTCTATACAAACAAAAAGCTTAAACTCTTTCCGTGATCAACAAACTGGAAATCACAATCTGGAGGACTCAATCCCTAGTCACTGAGGTCATTAGAGCTTCCCAGGAGAATAACCATAGGATCTAGCTAGGTGAGGAAACCCCTGTAGCCACTGTAGCCGTTGTGGAAGAACTTTCTGATCGCCACCAACTTGAGCCGGGATACCGAATAGATTTACTTGGCTTCCCTGAGCCGATGGGAGGAATGGAGGCTTGTGAAAGGCACTGGCCACGACAAACCGGAGAACCACCACGCCTGTGATTACAAAAACCAAAAATATTAGCCAACTAGTCTCGCTCCCATCTCAATTCAATTCAAATCGGACTCACCAGATGGGTTCACATCGACGGTTATCTTGTCCTCGGGTAGTAGCGTGCCGTAATCCCTGTTGGTGTACAGGTCTTCCACGCGGTAACCAGCCGCATGAGTCAAACCCAGCTCACGATTAATCACAGAAACTTCAGAAGGTGTCCCGTCGGTTCGTCGATTCAAAAATGCGATGGCGTACGAAAAATCATTTCGAACAACAGGGGTGATGGGTCTAGCCCAGATTTCAATACCTCGGTCCTGTCAGGAATATAAATTATACATGTATGTGAGAGCAGATATGTGGGCACCATAACGAATCCAAGCCGATAACACTTCAAAAACCACATTACCTTATAGATGCGACGTCCTTGGATACCGAGGATATCCTGATTAACTGCGATAAGTTTCCTATTCTTCAAAATGGCGGCGTAGTCTGGCTTGATAGTGCGAAGATCCACCGACATGAGCAGCGGAGCCGCCCAGATAGCCCACATGGCCATTTGAGACTTGCTCTGTTCATAGCTCAGGCCGAAATTCCCAATGATTAACTAGAAATACGTTAAACTTGTTAGCCAGCATATTCTCCTCAATGGACATTACATGAGCATATACATGCATAATAATGTACATTAATGCATATAATTACCATATCAGGATCGTTCCAGTGTCCCGGTCCAGCCTGGGGCACGATGGCATCCTGGTTATCACCATAGTAGTCTATAACGGACTGAACACTTTGCCAAGAATCCTGAATGTCGTCAAAGTTCCGCCACAGATTGCACGCCCCCGTAATTGCTGTATAATTGGGCTATTATTCAAAAATCCCCATTTAGTCATTAGACAAACCAATAGGATCCTAAACCTCACCATCCTCCAGCATGAGAATGTAAAAATTAATTCTTGTCCCGATACATCTCATTAAAAAGTGTACTATTCCACTTGGTAATAGCGAATCGACGTTATGAACGCCCCTGTAAGGATGATAGTGCATTAATAAGTTTCAACTGAATGGCATTACTTGTACCCAACACACGATGCATAAACTGAGGCTCTCGAGAGCAAAACAAAATTAATGAGAAGGGACGGACTCCGGAAAGACGAACCTCCGGCCGCAGTATCTCAGTTAAATATAAAAACGTGACCTGAATAACAACGCACGTCGTCCAGAGTCATAAAATCTCGCCTAGGGATACAACCCTCAAGGCGTGCGGGATCGTTACCCACTGCACAACAAATGCATTCATAACGGAAGCTATGCTATTACCAAGTAAAGACAACTATGTCACTAAAAGATTATCAATGTTCAGAGAGGTATAGTCAACGTCAACAATCACAGTGTGATAATCAAAAAGAAGGGGAAAAGTGGGAAAAACTAAAGAGTTTTTCCGCAAAAATAATCAGTTGTCGGTCGTGCGGGCGGTGACAATAGACGTAAGTGTAAGTGAAAGAAGGGTGAACCGTAACCTTCATCTGGGAATATATTTGATAGACGGGCCAACTGCATGAGTAGATCATTGGACGACCAGTTTTGTTCAGTGCTGTGCCAAAGTCAGTGTAGCCTATGTGTGAGCATAATTGATTAGAGATGTGATTTTCCACAAGACCAGTCAAAATTTCTTTTGAAAATGTCGTTCCTTCCCCAATTCTCACGCGTCTCATAACTTTCGTTCACTGCGGCAGGTCAGGATGTGAGAAAAAAAAGTCTTGCTGTTAGTCACGTGAACACAGGTAGAGGCAGGAATCTCCAAAAATTAGTCAAGATTAATCAGAGGCAGTCAAAAGAGTCATGTAGTATGAGATTACGTAATACAGTGCTACAGTCAAAACTAGTGGATTCATCTTGTGTATAGAAAGAGAAGGAAGAAAGTGACTGTATAACTATATAGGGAGGAGGCTTCTGATGAGAATGAAATACCTCAATCCCACTGTAAATCTGGTAGACAGGCCAGGAGCAAGAGTAAATCATAGGGCGTCCCGTCGCATTCAAATAATAACCGAATTCTGGGTAGCCTGAGAAGGGATAATCAATTATGACACACTTTCCTTTCCTTCCAACCAATCACATTACAGCCATACGCCATATTGCATTGGAGTAATAACAATCTGTAGTAAAAATGCGGCTCAAAATGAGCTCAAAAGCGGCTGCTACCACACCACCCAATGTTTAATCCGCCAAGTACGCCATGGGCATTAGAAGCAAATATAATAGTACACTGTAGCCCTACTGCCATACCATGGAAAGAAGAGCAACACATATGATTGACCAATAGGGAAAGGAAAAGCAAGAAAAAGAGGAACGACTGGACTGACTCAAAAAAAAGTAAATACAAATAGCGTGTGAAGAAGGAAGAACTTTTTCTCGGAATAGAACCCAATACCTTGATCCATGTCAACGGGGTGGGAGTAGCAACCATCCAGCTTGACGTAATCCACACCCCAATCAGCAAACGTATTTGCATCCGTCTCTAAATAACCTAAAATCCCAGGATATCCAGCACAAGTGTAATTCCCATAATCTTCATAGATGCCGAATTTTAAACCCTTCGAATGGACCTAAACAGAGCACATAATGTTAGCATTTCCAACAGAATACTACCCCATGTTCAACACCACTTTGCACTACTAAGTTTATTCCACTCCTCAATTTTTAATTCTTTCCTATAGAAAAACCAGAGGGCCGGATAGTTATCCACATGCTTACATAGTCAGCCAGAGCTTTGATGCCGCTGGGGAAGCGCTCAGGATCCGCCTGGAGCCGTCCGTCAGGACCCCGAGTCTTGGCCAGCCAGCAATCATCCACAATGATATACTCGTACCCGGCAGCCGCATAGCCATCTCTCACAAGCAGATCCGCCATTTGCATGAACAGCCGCTCACTATGCACAAAGGAAGCGAATCAATTATACATTGGAAAATTAGCATTGTTCGACACGAGATGAATGTTGCCATCCTACCTGATACAATTATCCGGATCATTGACACAGTCTGTGTTGCATCGGAAGCGCTGCCAAGCCAACCAACCCGTGGGCGGGGTACGGGCCAATCCATTCTCTAATGACGACGTCAATAGAGGGCAAATGGATAGCAGAGTGATTCCAATGGTCTGCAGTAGCATCGTGCTGTCAACAATATATTACCGTCTTTCCTATAGTCACAAAACAAAAACGCAAATTAGTTCTGGATCTGAGCGACAGGTTCGTAGAACAATTTGCAGCCCATAACTGTAGACCAGGTCATTCATGACTCCTAAGCAGCTTCCATTTACCAAATGTACTGACCAACTGACGGCACCAGCATGAGGATACTTCTACATTCAACTTATTGAAAATTCACTAAAAATCACAACTTTCCTCACTAATTCACCTGATTCGAGCCGTACTGTTGTAACTAGCATTGCGGGTAGACGGATTTTAGCTCTAATTGCATTCATTATATGCTACATCACAGATGAAAAAAATATTTTTCACGTAAGCTGTCTCTTACTCTACCTCTACTTTATTCCCCTCTATCATTTTCCTCGTAGAGGACCTCAAGTTGGACACTCATTCTGCGGAAGTCACCGCTGCGCTTTTTCAACTAGCTGCGGAAGCTATCATACATTGTTGCCTGACCCACTTAACCAACTTGATTGTAACCAACCGGTCTCTCTGGGACCAAAATGCTGGGTATTTTACTCATAACGATGACACACACACACACACACTCACAAAGACAACACATCCACACTTACATTTGAAGCCATCACATAGAACAGGCGCTGGTGCATGTGCAGCAGGATTAAAGGCGGTCAGAATGACAAACAGCACTTGTACCATCATCAAATCGTAATCATCATAATCACCGATCCTCTCGACACAAAATAGTAGGTCGTATAAAGGATAAAAAGGCAGAAAGAGAAGGACACTAGGTAAAAGGAATTGCACGCACACAACGCACTGGACTGATCAGAAATTGTTAAAAGTCATGCACAAAGCATAGGGATGACCTTAGGTAACTAGATGAACCAGAAGAGTGGACGGTTACCCCCTGGTGCTCCTCAAAAGGGTCCTACATTAACAGGACGAGAGACGGACGCTCGACAAATGTGGAGTATATATACTACGCAGCGTCATCAATTAATAACAAAAGTTATCCACGTAACTTTTATACCACATATACACATTATTACCTTTCATCCTTTCATTTTAGCCACGCTGTAATGCAAGCGCACACTAGCACAACTTTCAGATCGTGCCACTCTCGCCGTCAAAATTAAATAATCTTGGCGTGATTATTTTTTGCTCTCTCTCTCTCTCTCTCTCGCTCTACGAAAGAGGCGCGCGCCTTCCTTCCCTTCTAAAGATTACACACGTGTGTAGTGACAAGTCAAAACAAAACAGATTTTTACTTCACGGATTCACAAAAACCTCAAGCCCTCCAATTACTCTATAGCTCACACAGTCCTACAACGCTGCCGCCACACCAAATAAAACCGAACAATTCTTTTTGTCAAATACATTTTATTCACGTTCTTACAAATTCGTAAGAAGATACACACAACGGTAGTACATTTTCTTAATTGCTTTCTCTATACGCCTTCTACCCTCTACTTGAGGCAGCACTGCCTCACGCAATATGTCAGTACAGGATTTCATAAAGACACACCAATGAAACTACTCGAGTGGCGTCAACCACTAATGCCGTGTAAATCTCCAGCTGATTCAGTTAAGCCTCCTACAGTTTGTAGAACATTAAGCAAAGGATACTCAGAGTTAAGAACACACGCAGACAAAATTTTGCTGTCGCTGTACAATCGTGGAGCCATATCAATATTGACTCATAATAATAATAATAAGGGGAGTCGTTGTTGCGATCAATCTGTCACTCAGAGGCTCAAATAAGTAGTAAGTATAGGCACTACCTTTATTACAATAAAATACGGGAGTGGTGCAGTCCGTTTTTGTTTGTGTGGGCTTGTATAAAGGAAGACTGGCAGCTCGAGGGCACTCATAAGACTAAAACCAGAGCACATGTAAAGCCTAACCTCTCCATTCACGCAATACACATGAATAGAGAATGAGGGGAAAGTGCCGGAATGCTATCGTTTATTTTGATTCTAATTACCAAATATGCTGTTCAAACTTGACAACTCCGAAGGGAAACCATGGATTCCTGCTCAAAGACCCAACTGATGTCTTTGTGGATACACTAGTAGTGTGATGAACGTTCTGTTGCTATATATATGTATATATATATATATATATGCATGAAGAGGCTTTAATGAGTCATTCACTCATGATCACTACCAGTGGCAGTGGATCGTTCTCAAACTCTCCTCATCGCTTGCACATAAGCATATATATATATGAAAAAAGCTAGAGGAAGGGGAAAAGTAATAAGGTGGGATGAGGGATGCTCGTTCAGCTTGTCATAGGACCACACAATAGTGGAATATGGTTAAATACTTGAAGGCGTAATTATTGCCTGTGGAACAAGTGTGAGTAAAATCACTTTACCAGCAGGCATACCAAAGGCATATAAGCAACTTGAAAGTGATTCAATCAGTGATTTCACACGCCACATGGGCAGGCTGTTGTATGACTACCGTAACAATGGCGCATTATGAAGATGAAATGGACCACCTTGTTTCCCATTCCGGAATCAGTTGCTCGTTGCTCGTAAAAGGTTCGTTCAAGTCCATAAGTGACATTTAAATAATGTGACAAATGACATTTAATGGTGTAAAAATGTGGGCAGGTTTCAGGGTAAATGACAGGATTTTTCCGCAGCTGAAATGTTCCACAGTTAACTAACACATGCACAAAAGACATTTCTAGTTCCAAAATCAGGAAATGTTCCTCGGGTTAACTCTATTTCGGTTGAAAATGAATCAAATTTTACAAAATATAGCGCTGGCAAAGTCCCACAAGAAATCCTGCCTCCCTTAGCAATCACAATAATGGGCAGGGAGGGACGCGTAAATAGTTTTAGTTCTAAGGGACTTGCTCAAGTTGTCGCTCACAAGCCCCCCATTGAACAGAATTTTATCTGTTTACGATTTTCATGGAAGGAGGTCACTAACCAACAAGACGATCGACTAACCTGTCTTTCCCAGCTTCCACACACCTGGTAAGCTTAAACTCACGTAGATAACCCTAATGCATATTGAAAACATACGTCCGCTGGTGAGGGTTTTAATCAGGTTACACGTGTTTTGTAAATTAAAGAATCAGTACTCCGTTGCCGTTTGTGATAATAATAGATACTTGACATCTGTGGGGAGAGATGACACAATTGAGCTTAAAAATAATAACATTGGAGAATTGGTCAATCATCAGTGGCATCATTTCTCGGGGGCGTCCGACATCTAAAAATGACAAATGTCACACTCGGTAGTTGTCCCACTGTTGATGCTTTTATACTGATAACATAATTTCTATTCTGTTATCATGAAAACAAAACCCACTTTGGGTTTGTAGCACTTCTGTAAATCTCATCTTACATTTAATGGGTATGACGCCCTCTCCCTGTTCTTTCGAGCCAAACTTGCTCGCTTGCAACAGCAAAACTTGTAAAATTTTGGATTCCTCAAAAATGTTGAGGGAATTTTGGAAAAGAAATGAGTAATTTTGTGAGGAAAAATGAAAACAAATTTTTTCAAGTGAGAAAGTTTCGAAATACTTGAGCAAAATGTTCGCAGCCGGCAGGATTCGAACCTGCGCGGGGAAACCCCATTGGATTTCAAGTCCAACGCCTTAACCACTCGGCCACGACTGCTTCTTGCCTACCATGGTTTCTCCGGCCTTAGTAGAACCAAATTATGGCCATTCCACACGTGTTGATCCGCACTCTCTTTCATACACAGTCACACAACCAGTTTTACACCGGCAAACTTCGACGATATCAATGACGCAGCTTTGTAGGACAATAAAATCTCGTCAAGTCACAATTTAATGTTAAGCCATTCATTCGCAGAGTACTATAGGAAGTAGCCGCGGATATGCAGAAATTAGAATTGGGAATTATGAGAATTGCGATTTATGAAGAGTGACCCAAAACTTGCTAATTTTCCATGAATAAATTTTGAAATTTTAAGTTTTCTAAATAACAACTTGGACATAATAAGTTTCATCACGGAAAAACCTGTCAACTGAAGCATTGCAAGCAACTTGATTTGCCGACATTTACACACTTTGGAGTAAACCCAATGCGACTGCGTGACAAATAGAATTCATGCCTCACCATACCCAAATCTGCAGTCCGCACATATTTGCATGTATTTTGCTTTTGTAGCACAATCTGCAGTCATTCTCCTCTGTACCATTGGTACTGACTGAGGAACTATAGCAACTCACGGACTCAACTCTACCCTCCACCAACAGCACCGGCATCCACAAGACGATGTGATGGCTGAATGGCCCATCTTTAGGGGTAATCTACTGTCGTACATTACCCCGCTTTCAAATTAAGCATGTATCAAACGGTGAGAGGTAGGCCAACGTGGAACATGTGGAATCCATTGAAAAAAGTTAAATGAAATTCAGTTGCAATATCAGTCAAAGTAATGGATAATCAAGGTTGTAATTGTATTACAATAACGATCACACATCACCATATATAATTCGTCCTGCAGAGGCTATTCTCTTTCAGCAATACGAAGTGTGTGTAAATAACGCTAGTATACAATCGTTAAAATGTCTCAAAAACTTGTAGCATCTCCCCAGGTAGCCCTCGCCTGTCACGCTGTTAAAAAATATGGGCGCAAAAACTAGGATAGCACGAAAGATGAGGGAATGAAGATGAGACAAAGGATAATTTAATTATAGAAACAACCAAATTATAGCCAGTCACGTGCACCTTCTTCACGAATATTATGTTGTGCTGTAACAAGTCGCCTGATCTACTTGGACTACTACTACTGTACTTTCCCAAAATTACCGTCCGCGACCATTCCCAGCTTTTACCAAGGCCACTTGTGATGTGAAATTAATGCGCTCGCGGATATTTGTTTTTTTGGACGAAAAAGAAGATACGGATGGATTGAGCTATTCAGACAAGCTCCAGGATATTGAGCACGCACGCACATATCATCAAATCATATCCAAAAATTCCTCAAAAATTCCTGGTAAAAATCCTTTTTTTTGTATCACACACGCTCAATTACTCCTTTTTGCACATATTATTTTGACGCCCTTTCACATGTCACGATGCTTTTATACTTCCAAAGTGACTTTGAAAGTGGTCTTATGGCTTCACAACAAATTACTGCTCAGCACGTATACTGCTATATGCTTCCATATTACTTTAATATTAAACTAGGAAAACGAAAGGAACATGAGCAGGACGTCTTAGACCCCTTTCAGTTCCTGTCCGCCAGTTAGACAGTTTGAGCAATAGCGGAGCAAATCAGAAGAGGAAAAACATTGGATGCTCAAAGTCATGACATTTTGCAATCTTGAACTTCTTGCCCTGATGTGATAACAACGCAACAAGTCATGTTTAAGTTATAAAGAGGAAATTGTCAGAGGATATAACCACTGGCGTTCACATCTTCGAACCCTAATCTTTGAACACCCATGACAAAACCAATGAAAATCTATCCCAGCTACAGGGTTATTACTACTCATACCGTTGACCGAGCAATGAGAAATAGAATTTGAACCAGTAGAAGCCAGACGCCCACAAAATCAGGCAGTGAGCTGACAAGGCTGTAGAATCATATTGATTGACAATGACAGATAGGTTTAGCAACATTACAGTACCCAACTCGTACACTCTTCAGTGCCCTCCCGTTCCCATGCACACTAAACAAACAAAGAAACTTATGGAGTATGGACTTGTATGAAAAATCTTACCACAACTTAATGTTCCAGGCAGGCTCACTCCGCCGGTCGGATATCACACAAGCACGAACGGGTAACAAACTATGAGTTCAGCTTATCAGTCTCTACTCCAGAGATATATAATAACGTTATACTGCAGCTGTGTCCCAAAAGCTTCCCGGGGTTTCCCAACCTTCGTGTCTTCTATGACTCCCGTCACAACTTCCCGCTGGAGTTTTCAATGGTACCAAGATGCACTGATCCAACTGACATAAAAGTCGTAGGTCGTAGTGTACAACCTGAATGTCTTAACTAGCTGTAGAGCTCCTTCGAGTTAATTGTGCCTTCACTCCTTCCGAGGGATGAAGTGAGCCGAGGAAGAGGTGAAGCGCGAGACAGAGGAAGATATTTGACAGCCTGCTGATAATTCCAAAGGGCTGCTCGCATGGTGAGGTGGTCTGTTTACACACACATTCATGTGGAGTACATATGCCGCAGTACGGAGATTAATTCAGACTTAAGCCCATAGCTGCAGCCGTGGCAGAGTGGACATGGACTTAGTGTAAGGGTTTTGTCAATCAACCCCCCACAAACATGACTCTCAATCCGCTTTGCCACTCGTACTCGAGATGAACAAGCTTTAGATGAACAAATGACCAACATTATGTACTCGTACCATAGTGAAATGGAACACGGACTTCGGGCACAACTTCTCCGTTTCTGACTGCAGTCATAAATAGGTCCGGTGGTGATTTATTATTCTGGGGAATCTGATAATCCCTTTGACTAACATATGTAGAATGGGTTACGTGTCATCTTAGATGAGATTTGACTTTGTGGTCGGTGGGCAGGAAGAGGACGATGCGGGAATCTATTCCGCCGTGTCTATTAGATACACTATTAGTACTTATTACTAAATAGTTCTATTCTGAGCACTTCTGTGTGTTAATCCGAACTTCTTAGCAAAGGTTATCACTACAGTGACCGTGTTTTACTCTGGGCAAAGTCGTGTTTTTATTGGAATGTTATTAGCTGAGTCTCCAGATAATCCTGGAGTCGTCAGATGTTATAGCCTAGGTTTCTTTGTCGTCTGAGGCAATACTAATGAGCATCTGAGTTTGCCTTTTCTCGAACCTTGCGGTGCTAGATCTAATTTTTATGGAACCCCGACAAAAACTAAACTAAGGAAAGGTCCAGTTGACCTTAGTAAGCTTTGTTCTTCGGGTCCCCAGCTTTCACGTTAATTCAAACCGTTGTGAACCACTGTGATAGATTCGACTTCTATTATGACTTACATAACATAACGGTTGGCCAATTGTTCTGAACTGATGGGCTATAGGGATCTAATAGGATGTGTGACCCACTCCCAGCATATACTAATCCTAAAGCCTTTCGCCCAACCAACGCCTTGTTTCCAAAATACTCAAACTTGAAGTTTCACTGAAATTAATGCTGCAAAATTTAACATGGGATTTCCCATAAGGATTGCAATGCGCCCAAGGGTGTAAAATCCTTTTCGGATGTAACATGAAGACACACTCCTCCCTTTAGTCCCAAGTGATTGAAGTTTCGAAGGCTTGTAACTCAGGTAAACCTGAATTTGCGCACCTAGCAGTTTGTGACTATTAATTAATACTCTTTGGTGACCTCTCAAACGCGCATGATTACCGATCTGAGTGAAGATGGACATGTTATATCTCCCCTTGTTAGAGGAAGGTGATGCCTTACAAAACCACGTGCTCGGATATGTCTCCATCATAAGATTTTGGCATGAGGGATTCGGGATTTAACGAACACAGGAGTTTTGCTGTACTTTACTGTAATAGAAACAATTACATAAATTAATATTTCAATTGTTTCAATTTGTATGTCACCAACTTAGCCATAAGCGGTGTTTGGTGATACAAGTGCTCCATCAGTGCCTGAATAACTAAAGGATGTCTTGAAGGATATTTCCTTGTGCTCCATCGCTACAATATGTCAGCTGTACACAAGATGCCATTATTTTCTCCGAAGGGTTTACCTTCACGGAAGCTCCAGTTCGCAACTGAACACAGTTGGCGTTACCGTAGCGTGGCTACGATATGGTAAGTTTTTACCAACTCGTTCTTATGTGTGGGATGGGAACATGAAGACTCCCTGAACATGGTGGAGAGCAGCAAGCAAAGAGTTACAGTAGATCGTAATAAATGCAAACTTGCCCACTAAAAGGCACCGAATGCCCACTTAATCTGAAGTGAATTTCGGAATATCTACCAATGTTGACAATTCGCTGGCAAAATGAAGCTAAATTCGTGTCCATACTAAATTTTGTATTTCCGTTCAGATTTGATTTCTGCTGAATAATTTTTCATAATTATAAACTGAATTGTGTGTTACGAAATACGTGTTAAAGAAAGATTCCCCAAATATACGTATTAACTAAGTAAAGCATCTTAGCTCCTTGATGTCATTTTATATAAGGTTTCTTACTATAATTTTGATTTTTTGTGCTGATGGTGACGACTCTCATGTTGCTTATTAATTACAAAATTTGGTAGCCATGCCATGGCGGTATGCAGTATGTACTCATATTCAAGGCTTATTCCAGCTGCCATTTCCTATAAGTCACCCTCCACGTGACACGTCTGTGACATGACTGGAATATTCGGCAGTTCTTAATTTTGTTAGCTCGGACAAAGTTGCAAGCCTTTCACAGGAAGAAATCTTCATATTTTACATTTTCCCAAGCTCTCGAGTACGTAGTAAACAACAAAGCGCCGCCATTTTCTCTCACTTAACCACCTGTCAGATGGTGAGATATCCACAGCGAGCATGGAAGCGCTTGTTCTTATCACCATCGGCAGCTATTGTTCAACAACGCAACGGATATCATGGAAGAGGAATAAAAGTCACGGACAGTGAATGAGGCGGTTACAGGATAAATTCAACGCTTTTTCAAAGTGTCCTTCCTACACTGCATCTCTATGCTCATATAAAATAATTCCTACATAATGCAACTTTTCTGTACCACCCCTACCATCACAGACGCAACCCCACCGTTACCACCATTACCTGATCGCTCATAGCTCTACAGCTTTTGATAGATTGTTTTAATATTATGCGCGAATTGTGCAAACTGATTCCCTCATAAACTGATGGAAGTAGATTACACTTTTTGTCTATATCGTGCCATAACCTCGGGCAGTCCTCCTCACTGTTGTTTTGTACTTCATAATTCAGAGAATACACTCAGTACAATATAATCATCTTTGTTCAGAGCAAGTGAAGCCTCAAGCTAACGTGTGTTATAAGTTAAGAACAAACAATATGATCCTAGCGAAGAGGAATGAATTGAAAAGGCGAAGGTTGATTCGAGGGAACGTTGGGTAAGTGTTACACCACTCTTGTCACGAGCTATACATTCACACGCACGCACACACACATACACACACATTTTCCTTTAACTTGAATGCAGTAACTTAGAATTCGAGTTTAAGACCGGATTTGAGCGGCTTTCCCTTTAGCATGATCAAAAGTGAGATCAGGAGCTGTAAAGGGGGGGTCTGCCAGGTGTCAGAGCGACGTGCGTGATTGTTGTGTTTCTATCAAAACCGTACAAGAGAAGCGAATGTCTTGCGCGCAACCGTTGCGAAGGAGTCAGTAACATTAACCTAGGTAAGAACACACCGTAGTGTGGGTCACCGAAAACTTCCTCTCAGAACACTACCTTTTGACGTGTCACGGAGATCTCTGGACTACACTATAGTATTTTTCATTCTGCTTATGATTGCCAAAAGCTATCCAAATCATTTTTTGCACTATTTCACATAAGCGGACAGGTTCATAGCAGCCTACTCACGACTTCATTAGCCCTTCATGACATCAGTACAAAGGACAAGGGAGCGGTCACGCATTACATGCTAGCATTTTTCGGCAAAACTTTTACCAGCCAACAACCTCCTTCAAAATTTTAGTTTACTCACACACTCTTTCGTGTCCACATAATATTTTGAAATTGTAATTAATTGCCCTTTTACGGTATACATTTGAAAAATATGATCCAATGTGAGCTAATCCACCCATCACTATGAGTCAAAATAATCCCTGTTTGATTTTTTGTGTTTCAACTGGCAAAGTTGTAGCAAATACGTAGTGGGTAATGGGTTGTACGTTTTCAAGTAAGATTGGCTTTTTTCTGTATTATTCTTTAATTTCAGCCAGGCTCAGTTTACTTTTCCGGTTAACCCCAACCTGTTACCTATGCAGTGCTATCCTCAGCGCAGTAAATAGCATTTTTTAGCTTTCAATTGGGCACATTATGTTTGCTAAATAACGCGCCAACAAACAAGGGAGATGTTTTCTGTGTCAGTAGTGCGGAACGAGCGTTTTTCCATGAGTCATAATGGTGTGTTCAAAAAAGATTCAGACCTTGTATAATGTCGTTGCTATATAGACTTCACGGCTCGCAAGATGATGCTGATGACCTGCTGTTGTGTGTACACATCGAGATCATGGAGGGAAAAGGATGTGAGTGGCCACGAAAACCTTTTACTCATGTATGAGGAGTAGAAAGGAAGGGAAATGCAAGTTGATTGGATTGAAGATTAGTTAGGGACGATTCCTCTTGTTGTCGAACTTTTTTTACACTCTCCGCAACGACGTCGAGAGTGAGGATCATATTTATGCTCAAAATTCGAGTTCCACCGGTTCTCAGACTATGTTTTGAGGACTTGTAAACCGGCACACGTCATTGCGGCGTTTTCTTGTATGATGGCAAAGGCAAATCAGCAGTGTTACTAGGCTTCAGGTTATGCTATCAGACCGCATAAGGGATACCTGCAATACTTGTCCTTGCCTTCGTTCTTGTCTGGCCAGCAATAATCAGTGCCGTATGCTCATTGCGTATGTAATGTGGAGGATAAACCAGCCTTAAGCCCTGCTTTTGCAGACGCTCTGTTCTGCTTTTAGAGAATTAGTGACTGGGCCACATAAAAGCAAGTTTTCATTCTTATTATATTCATCTTGGCACAGAAGGGAGTGAGTACGAGCGAGCGCGGAGGACGACAGCAGAAGCACTTTCTCATTTCTGCCCGCACTCTCATTTTGAACATGTGGGCATTCTTCCTAATCACTGTTACCAATTGAGGTCAATTACTTGTTTGCATTGGTTACTCAAACCTTGCACAAAACCCAGATATTAACTCACTAAAAGGGTAAGGAGGCGAGGGTACTGGCCAATTTTGATTCCCTTTATCAGCCAAACATGATGGTGGCGACCTCTGCAAACGTTCCGTGCTTTGTAATTTCCGAATAAATATTTGATTTATTAAAATTAATGATTAATTATAATAATGATTAATAAAAATAAAATCCTGATTACAATTCAATAAGTTCGTGTTCCTCCATTAAATAAATAATATTTTTCCATTCGCCAAGCATATCCACCTCAATGCAATGTAAATGTAAGACAGCCTGGTTCCATCAAGTATCGAACTCACCACTCTTACTCTGGCAAGGACATACGGAATAGTTATAAGATCGCCAATATCATAACGCTCATCCTCGATCGTCCATTCCCCCATAGTTTATACATTATAGCAGGTATTACCTGGCCTTCCGATTAATCTGTACTTACAGATTGCAGAAAACATGTGCTGCTGTCCTTAACGCAACTGTTAAGACAAAGATGCGGCGTAAGAGTGGAACAGATGATAATGCTACAAGTTGAATTAAAAATTACAATAGGCCATTTTGAAGACGTATCGAGCGGATTTTATTGCAAAATATTCGTTAATTTTACAAACCAAATGCCACGGTTTTTCATCACTATTCGTATTGTCCGTGTGCCTTGAATAAATTCCTATGGGCAAGTCCTGGTGTTAAGTACTACAATGGATAAAATTCCTTCTGACATTTTCCACTTAAGCATCTAGAACCGAATCTCAGATAATCAAGATTGCCACAATCCTAGCGGATAAATTTCTATGGTGCTTTCACTCAACTCTGACTTAAGTCCGTTGACTGTTACGTCTACAACTAAGCTAATACAAAAGACAGACTTTCGAGGAGACACAATACGCATAAAATACCGGATTTAGGAAAATATTTGAGTGACCGTTCCAGCGGAGGACTATGTATAAATCCGGTGACTTATTTCATTAGTACATTAAGCACTACGCGAATTCGCTTAAATATTTGGGTGGGCATTCAGGAACTCCGTTGGGAACTCATGATATAGCTAACTTTGATACCGTGACGAATTCTAATTTCTAGTTAACCCCCAAAACGGCAGACCATCCTAGATTAACTTGACAAAATACCGCAGATGACGCAGGAATCGAGGGTTCACAACTATACTGTTATTATCTTGTTTGACGACAGTGCATTGGTATAGCGCAAGCGCATCCGATTCAAGTAGCAGCAGCACCAGGTACTTAAGTCATTCTTGACCTTGTGTATCGACGTTACACTGATATCTATCTCACAACAAACTAATGCGACTAATATTAAGATTACCTGGACACCTTCAATTAGCTTCCCGGGGGAATATCAGATTCATTATCTTCTGTTGAGCATATGTTAAAAAATAATGCCCCTTTCAAACTCCAAAGTAATTTTAACTATCACCTACAAAAATATAGACAATATTAAGATCGCATACAATACTGCAAGAATTGCAACAAACCGAAGCATGTCAGATACATTCAAGACTAAGCTCGGCGACACTGCATCCGCTAAAAGTCATTTAGTCAAATACATCCTGAGGTCACCAAGGAATACAAACTAAAATGTGTTCATCTAATACAAATAGTAATACTCAACGAGATTGAGACTCAATAACTCAGATCAAAACAAAACAAAGATGTGACGTCCTAAATGTTAAGGTATTGGACGCACTTGCAACATTTATACTCTGAATACCTACATGACAGCATAATTGTCATTGAGATATAAGTAACTAAGTGAAGCGATGAGAAGGTATACCAGCAATTCCAACGGAATACTTCAAACAGCAAACTTCTATTCGGCTCACATTAGATATAACCTTACAAAGAGGAAAATTTCTATGTTGGTTCCTCGCCGGTAAATTCTGTACGAGGATCAAACTGCAAAGACGACTACGTGCGCTCTGATCACAAAAATCCCAGCAAGGAACTCTAAGCTGGCTCATATTTTCCCTCTGGCTTGTAGAAAAATTGTCCCGTCATAATTCTCCTCCTCAACTCTTTCATAAGCAGTTCCTTCTCTTTCCCAATCTTAGCTAACATACTCCCATTCTCTTCAGCTCGTCTCGATAAGTACGGCATGACTCCTTCCACAGGTCCGTACGGGGTATACTTGTATACCGAATAGCCAGATTGCCCTAATGTCAGGAAAAGAAAACAGATAGATTAAATTCTGCCAACTTACTCAACTTTCAAAGGGACTTACCCAATGGAAAAGAAACCTGGTCACACATTCCGTAAAGCTGACCGAAACATATTACACGGTCACTGGGTAGGACACCAAATTCTTTCATTCTACAAAGAGTACAGGAATCAAATTAGGAAAATACGAAAAGGGCTTGTATCATTTTCAAAAATAAACTCACGTTAAGCTAAAACTAAACTAAAATTTGAGTGAATTTTAGGTCAGAAACTAAAAAAGCCAGACTTACTTCTGTATGGCAAACCGAACAGTATCTTCGTTGTGTGTTGCAGCCATTATAGAGTACTGTTTCGGTCTATCGGTCAGTTTTGCCCTTTGAATTCTTTTAAGAGATTCAAGCAAACAAGCTTCATACATTGCTGATGTGGCTTCGTAGTTTTCATTGATAGGATCTTCGTATCCGAGTTCTACAGCCCTTGCGCGTTCCTGGACATGCATGAATAATTAGTTCAGATTTCGAAATATCAAACGGATGGAGAGTAGGCTTCTTCAGACCTGAGTCATGTATGCACCTCGTACAAGTTTGGCTCCAAAATAAAAGTTTTGTCTTTCGCTCTCATTAAAGTCAATTTTAAGGTTCTTCAGAGCATCTTTCAGGTAACATTGATACGTATTGAAAACGATAGCCTTTTCCTTGTTATAAATTCGAGCCATTTCCATGGTTATTCGGGAAATTGCGGGTTGGAAGTAAGTTTGCTCTGCGTCTACCATTACTCGCACATCCAGTTTTTGAGCCACCTATAAATGGAAAAGTATTAATCCTCCGTTTTTAGACATCAAAGAGCAATATGACGGATAATACTTGCCTTAAAAATTGTGTGAATACGCCGCATCATATTCCTAAACATTTCTTCCTCAGCATCAGTCAAGGGCGGTAGCAAATTTTGCATTTCTCCAGTGTTGAGATTGGGCAATTTCATAGCTTCCCGGAGTTTCTGCTGGGCTCCAACGACACCACCCCATGGAAGGACGTGAATTAATCTAACACAATTGGTGTTTTAAATTAGTTTCAGTACAAAATTATTATGACATCTACCGTTATACTGCATACCCCATGCTGTCTGAGGTCATACTTTCCAGCCATTTTTGTACTGTAGGATCCTTCGACGCTGCTCGCTGCAACTTCTTTTCAAGCACTTCCGGCTGAAGATTTTGATCCAAAACTGAGCCTTCTTTGCCGGTAATACCTGAGACATAGCGGTGAACTCTGGCAATGACTTCTGACAACTGAAGCTGCAAAGACGAACCAAAAGTTTTAAGCCTACAAACATTTATAAATGACACACCGGTCAGCTAGTGATATATTAGGAACAATTACCAAAATTTCAGGCCTTCCAAGTGCCGTCAACTTTATAGCCGCAAAGCCAGTTCCCTTCGTTGCACCTACGGTCAAGCAGTTCAACAAATGAAATCACATACTTTCTATTCAGGATGTTCCAGTCACTACAATCTGTGTTTCTGCCTACCTGAAACAGCTTCGCATGCTTCCAGGAACACTTCCATGTTCTTCTCGCAAGCAGCCTCGCCCATATAAAAGTAAGTTCGAGCACTATCGGTGCCTTTGCGTCGATCCGCGAATTCTGGGGACTGCTTATATTTTGAAAACCCTTCTGCCATGAAAAAACAAATTCAATACTTCATTAACTGAACTGAAGGACAAGGAAGTTTGGCATCACACTCTGAATGGCTGACGTAGATAAAAATGAGCAGAAAGGAAACGAAATAATGCATTTAAAGTGTAATACAATTCTACCTTTGCCAGTAGATCCCACTATGCAAGCACAGATTGTTGCATGAAATATTAATGTACATGTAAGTATTACATACATTTGATGGACATACACCCAGAATACACAATTTTATCTGGTTGATCCCTATCAGATCTATAAAAACTATAACACAAACCGACCCTCAACTGTACATGCTACAAATTTTTGGCCAAATGGGTCGTTTATACTTATTAAGGTAATCTATAATTGTATGTCAACAGAGCTTCTACACTTTCAACCTTCCCATTAATAAATTGAATCAAACAGGTACTCACCATCTGCTATTTGTTGTCCAGCAACTCCTAATTTGCTCGACCTACGAAAAAATCAGATTGCTGCAGCATTTAAATTATTAATTTAACGTTTTTGGAACAATAGATTGGAGTAGTGCTTTACTTCAGAGAATCCATTTCGGTTTTCTTAGCCTGCTCCTCCGAAATATCCTCTTCCACCGAATAATCCAAGATTGACTTCACACCGAAACTCCGCATTCTTTCGATTCTAGAACGAATGGCGAATTGATTCTCTCCAGCCACAAAATGTCCGTAGAATGTCATCTGCATACATTTCTCAAATAGCGTCTTCCCTAAAATTGTTCTCCCCAATTTCATGAGCTACAATAAAGAAATATTTGAATGCACATCTCAAAAAAATCAGAAATGCAAAACTACGACGAGATGATAACGTTGAACAATTAAGTCAGGGAACTCACCTTTTTATTATTATGCACCAGGTACTGAATTCCACAAAGTTTGAAGACGATCCAAGCTCGAATTATTTCACCAGTGCTGTATGATCGATACGCGGCTTTATGATCACTAAAGCTTAAATCCAAAGTATCACGAGCTACGCCAGTGGTGGACGTAGTTGCGGCAGAAGAGTCTAAAAAAGCAGGAGAGGATGTTGAACTGCTTTTCCGACGACATTGGGAGAAAATCAACAAACTATCACTTTGATCGTTTTGACTGTGAAGACTTAATCTTCGCCGAAAGGTTTGAATCTCTTTATCCGAAACCACTTTCCCGTAGTTTCGTCTTAATGTTAAAGCGCCAGGTCTTGACCTTGTTGCAACCCAGTCAAAAACTATGAGACGCCGGCTGGCGACACGAGACACAGCCATGGAACCGTGTCTGGACAGTATGCTGGGATTCTGGGAATGACTTCTTTGAATCAAATGGCACAGCTATTTACTGTTACAAGCAACAGTAGTTGGCTCTTAATGGGTAGAATTTTCTCGCGGTCAACACTTCCCTGAATTCTGTTCACAAGCCTCGCAGGAACGCAGCAAACGGAGGATTCCAGTCCGGTTTAAAGCGAAATCGAAGGGGTCGGCAAGAAAAAATGACTAGTTTTTGACTAAACTCAATGATCTCCTCGTTGTAACACGGTTGGCGCAAACTGAAAACAATAAATCGGAAGTTTGTACAACAGCCTGATATGAATGAAATTATACCATTTGATTACCTTAATTCGAGTTTTACACTTCGGCGTTCCAACAGCTTCCTCGGGATTGGTACTGGTGATTGTCTATAGGGATTCATAAACATACGTAATATCAATGGATGCTTTAATATGACAAAATAAGTCTTCGTACCACCAACTCCTTCGTCTGTTCATATGGAGATTGAGCTCAATGATAGTTTATATTTGTATTATTTATTCGTAATAATTGAGCCCCTCCAGGCCAGCAGCTGGGAGTGGACTGGCCAGTTTATAACTCGCACGAATTCTGCACGAAAGAATGCAAATTAAGCATAGACTGAGAAGCATTTTCGGTCCATCAACAGTGACGTCAAGGCTTGCACCTTCTCCGTCCGCAAATTTAAATAATTAGGAACGTGAATCTACTTCATTTTTATCACCCAATGTTAAGATTCTTGCGAAAGAACTTTGCGGAGAAGCAGACATATACACTTCAGGGCCGTTATCCAACGAACCAAAACAGCATAAACGTCCTACTTAGGTTCAGTACGATCAATAGATATTATTGTAGAGATTTGATGCGGTTACTGTGTTGTTATTCTACATCTACCCTAAACACATACTTAAATCCAACAAAATTACACTAACTTGACGAAATATTACTCGCCTCTCGCCTTTATTCTACACTAAATGACATTCTGGGTCAAGATCAAGAGACCTTCAATACCCATACCTGAGCCTGTCTCTGCTCTATAAATATTTACACGCACCTTCACGCGTTGATGTCGAAACCGTGGTCTCCAAGGCACCGCGCAGAAAGTTTCAATTATATGATAAAGTTTCTGGACCCGGGTTCCTGTTTGACCTTTGACGGCCTGCGTCACGAATCGCAACGTAAAAGACCCTTTTTTCCTGCCCTCGTCCGACTTCACACCCCAAACCGCCGCGTGGAACTGCAGCCTGATAGGCTGAACTGGCTCGAGATGTTGGATAGTTCCCAGTTTGTATTGTGTGCATACTGACATGGTGATCTCGGGTTTTCCGTGAAATGCCGACAGTCATTCAGTCATCCATGTGAACGCGCGTTTATACTTGCACTTGAAGCAGAACCCTTTCGCATCGACGTCACAGAGCACCGCAGTTTTTTCTTTCACATTCGTTAGTTTTTATACCTGCACATAACCAGTTCGTTCCGTCTGCACAAACACGTGCAGGCTTGGCCCGAACTTAACTCATTAACTCGACATACACCGGTTTGCTGCATTTCAAAGTAGAATCAAGGTTCCCCAGTCTCGCCGTCGCTCGTTCATAGTATATGACGCTATGCTAGGAGAATCGGAATTGCTAGATTATGGGGGCGGTTAAAGTGCAGAGCATAGATGGACATTTCAAAGCCCCTACCGACCCCTCTTGAACAAATCGCAATTTAACTTAGCCCATTTTGCCTGCTTGTGCCGGCGATTTATTGCACGCAGCTTCACGTTTACTCTTGCCATTACAATATCCGGAGGAAACCGTGTGAAAGTGAACCAAATCCCCGGATATCATACATACGGGCTGTGGTGGGTGCCCGTGTACTCCATTTTTCCCTGGTAACCAATAAATACATGGGGATGTTGGTAACGTATGACACAATTTCACTGTGAATGCTTGTGCAATATCATGATACGAAAGGGAGGATAATTTAGATCCCAATTCACAGAGGTATAATACTTTGAACAACAAGATTATAATAAGTTTATGTACTTCACTTCACGATACCTACCGAGAACCGACTGATATTCCACCTCTGGAGTCCAACGTATAACTTATATCGCAAGACGATCACAAGTCCCAAAGTTCCGATGTGATCCTCAGTTAGTAATTACTTTTATTAGCTAATTATTTAAGCTCCCACTTCAGTTAATTCATTAGGATTTTATCATTTCTTCTACGTATGGAGACTGTATTTTAAAAAATGAACTTGATTCACCATGAATTCAATTACAACGAAATTTTAAAGGATACCAAGAAGGTTAGGTCGCTTCCATCGGTTTTTTTTTGCCGCCCATATGTTAAACTCACCCCTGCTGTTAGTACAATGCAAAAAAATATGAGAAAGGAAACGGTTCGCAGACACCTGTATGAGCAAGTCACACGTCTCGTTACTTGTACAGTACAGGTTACACAAAAAAAATTGTTATATGCTGTTAAAATTCCACAGTTAAACGTTAAAGCCATACTGAGTCAGTATGAAGGGATGCTAGAAATTGGCCGTTATAACAAGATGACCGTATACCGTGTTACACAAGGAAACTACTTTGATATTTTACTATATTTGTGAACCTGCATTTATGCAGGTTAGTAGTTTTGTCAGCAACCACTTTTGTTGTCGCGTGGATAGCAGCCGTATTTCGCAACTTTTTCAAAATTTTTCTTCACAACGGTGTTGAACACATGAATACCTTGTTGGGGATCGACGATGGGCAGTGTCAGTGGTCCGGAACGGGGTCAAATGTCATTTTAACCGGTTTATGCACGTTCGCTACCTACACCGTGTCGTTCTTAGGGTATATAGTCTTCCAATATGTACTTGTGTCAGTGGAGGAAGTTCGTAGGACAGTGGGAAACGACTGGAGAATGCATGCACCTAGCGCGAGTGTATCGCTCCGCATCGTTGTTTAACATATGGTTTAATCGTGATAGTGTACAGTTGCGTCGGTTTTTATGGCGTAGTTAGTGATGCATCCGTCATTTTAGGTGTTCAAACGTTGGAAACATGATGACATTGAGTTAGTGCCTGCTTTTCGTTATTAGTGTGGAGGAACTAGTGGAGTGATGATGTTCGTTTTTTGGTTCTCTGATTTTTCGAAGTGGTTTTGTGTATTTTCACGACAATTGTGGGGATCCCATAAGGATTTTCAAGTTTTGAATTTCGAGGACGCTCCCATTAAGGCCTATATTACTGTCTCGGACAAAGTTCGAATGATACTTTTGGGCTCCTTATGTCGTGAATTTTTCAGAAATTGTAAAATTTTGAGTTTGTAGGTTATACGGATGCATTTTGCCGGCATAGAACACGGTAAAGCGTCACTTCGTCGAAACAGCAGTTTACCGAAAGCCAATTAACCGAATCTGTTTGCTACGACCTTTGGCCGAAGCCCGTTTGTCGAAACGACACTTTACCGAAAGGCCGTTCCCAGACGGCACTTGGCCGAAAGTCACCTTTATCCCCAATTTTTTGCCGATTCGAGGAAGTTTCGTACTATCTACGACAGTATTGGAAGCAATTTTGGCCGTTTTTTCAAAAATGACTCGAAGTTCAAAATTGGAAAATCCTTGTGGGATTTAACATGGGGGTGAATGAACAGGTACCCCCTTAGGCGTCGAAGTGATAAAAACTTTGATGCGCTGTAGCTCCAGCAAACGTGAATTTCCACATCTAGGAGTTTGGCATTATTAATGTTCGTACATGACCTCGTAAACCCGCATGGTGCCAAGTCTGTGCTAGAAGAACAAGTGGGGTCCCCCTTGTTATTACCCTAACTCTCCGTACTAATCCTCCACATGGACAACAACAATAATGTTCCCGCACCCCGTTAATACCGACATAATACCATACTCCAACCACCACAGTGCTCAACACTCATACTTGGACAACTCTAATCCAACACAAAATAAACCTGACAAATGCCAAATTTAAAGACCTGCGATTAGCATCCACTCTTCCCGACGACAAAACAC
>WJFA01000379.1:0-41019 GCA_009870155.1 Pseudobourletiella spinata
TTATTTGTTATGAGGAATGTGAACAACTTGAACGGGTCACTGTTACATGAAAGGATCACAATTTCTTCCAATAGTGCTACATGATCAGGTTGCAGTATTGCGCAGTTTTAATTTTCACATCAAATGTTTTGTCCAGCTCCGCGGGGTAGGTGGGTGTTCGTGTATTTTGCAACACCCCCCTTTGCCCCACGCAACGCGTGGGCAAACCCGCTAGTATGATTTATATACATGGAGATCTTTTTAAAATTAAATGAAAACAACAGCAGTAATTATATAACTGAATTAACTCAAATAAGCTTATACTGGATTACATGCACTGAAGTTGAATGTGTTTCACAACCGACAAACCTATCTTATGCTTATCTCTAGGTACATGAAGAGAAACCTTCTGATACAAAGATTTCATTACTAATTGCAGCCCGATTAATCAGTTCCAAACGTTGATTGGTCATTGAAAGCTGTGCGCTGCGACAATTATAGTTGGTAACTGTTAGTTGGCAAAGATTAAAAAATTGCAATTTCTGCGATCCTTCGTAAAAGATAACGGCACTTGGGCTACGTGAAAGAAATGGGTACGGGATTCCGCAAAGATGATTTTCGGTAATAACGTGTAGGTAAACAGGTAAAGATGATGTTCGGTAATAACGTGTAGGTAAACAGGTAAAAATGACGTTCGGTAATAACGTGTAGGTAAACAGGTAAAGATGACGTTCGGTAATAACGTGTAGGTAAACAGTTAAAGATGACGTTCGGTAATAACGTGTAGGTAAACAGGTAAAGATGACGTTCGGTAATAACGCGTAGGCAAACAGATAAAGATGACGTTCGGTAATAACGTGTAGGCAAACAGGTAAAGATGACGTTCGGTAATAACGTTTAGGTAAACAGGTAAAGATTATTTTGGTAAAGGGTAAAGAATTTTGAACCTACACCCACTAACGTCTCACAGTTACTTGGAATTTTACTTCCACCCCTGCTTTCTCTCAAGATTATATATAAGCGTGTATATCTATAGATCTGCATATCTACCTTCCCTTTCCACACGTGAAAGTGAACTTTAGGCTAATATGAATCAAGACGCACTGCTCCGTTAAATTTTTGGTGTTTTACCGAAGGCGTTGTTAAAGCTAGATATAACTAGATATAACTAGGACAGATCTAGTCTAATTTAAATGAGTTTTTGAATGCTTCTTTCTCACTTTGAAGTTTTGTTCTTCATCTAGTTGGAAAAATTATTAATATTATTTAAATCTGTAGTTACGTTTCTATAAAAGGCGTCATGCTAGTTCTGATACTAGTGACACTGGATTACCAAATTTTCTTTATGACTTGTCTAAGTAATGTCCGTTATGGTGCATTTGATGCTACGAGATCAGCGTTGTCTATTTGACTACGGAAACTGGATTGTTTTGGACCCACCCGAAAGTGGTTAGATACATGAACGCTGTCGAGTATCCTACAGGGATGTGGTAGTATCTAGCTAATTAACTCTTTCTAAATTAATGTTGAAGTGTGAAGGTCTTCTTGCTCTATTTTGGGCCACCAGGTGCAGGCCTTGCGTTACATCTAAATAGGAGGGCAAGGTAGGTGTATGAAGCGGATCGGCTCCGGCCCGGAGCCTCCGGGCTTACAGGGCATACGACCCTACCCTGGTACATACTAACCCTAAAGCCTTTCGCCCAACTAACGCCTAGTTCCCAAAATGTTCAAATTTTAAATTTCACCGAAATTATTTCTGGGAAATTTAACATTAACATTTCCGATGGATCCCACATGGGGGGTAAACTAGGGTGGTTATTGTACTTTTCAGATGAATTTACTTAAATTTATAAAGAAAATCTACATAGTCGTTCAAAAAACTTGAATTTTCGTTCAAATTTTGAATTGATAATATTATTATATAATAATGTATGATATTATATAATCATAATAACAATTAACAAATTTTTGAATTTTTAAAATTTCGACAATATTTATTTAAATGTCTATTTCGGTGAAAAAAAATCTCAATAATAATAAAAATCTCCTTCATTTTTTTATAAGCTGATCTGATAACCACCATAGTTTACCTTTAAAACATTCTGGACCAGATTTTAATATTTTCCCCCAAGTTAACTTTTCGAAAAACACCAAAGGGGGGACCATTGGGCATATGAAAATCCTTAAGGGAAATCTCATGTTAAATTCCCCAGAAATCAATTTCATGGCATTTTCCTTGCCTCAATAATTTCCACAGAACCTCATTTATTCACCAAAATAAGCGCCGAATTTCATACTTCCATCCCCGTTGATGCTTACACGTTGTTAAAATTAATTTTAACTCGTTTTTCAAAAGTTTGTAAAAAGTGATTTTTTCCAAAAACACCAAAGGATCGCTTTGGTCGCTTAACGCGAAATCCCATGCTAAATTTCCCAGAAATGATTTCGGTGAAATTTAAAATTTGAATAATTTGAAAACTAGGCGTTAGTTGGGCGAAAGGCTTTAGGGTTAGTATATAATATGGTCGGGTCGTATGCCATGTAAGCCCGGAGCCGATCCGCTTTATACCTTACCCTCCTATTAAGAAGGGGACATTTTCCGGTTTTCCGCGGCGCACAGCACCGACGCCCTATGGAGCGCAGAACTCATCCATTAAGTGTACCTCCTATTAAGCAGTAGGTGCGGAAACTTTAGCGTGACCTAACCTGAGGATCAAGTTTTGGCGTCAAAGAATGCAAGTGGGGCATACGTACAAACTGAAAAATCCCATGTTAAATCCCATAAGGATTTTCCAATTTTGGATTTCGGGTGATTTTTGAAAATTCGCTCAAAAACAGCTCTACTGCTATGTACCTGGGTATTGTCCATTTGGAGAGTTAATAAAACCAACATCTTCCATTTTCCGAACACTGCATTGTGACAAAAAAAATTCGAAGCAAATTTTCTTCTCATCATTCACCGTTTGTATTGTTGGGAACTCACTCGAAAATCAAAATTGGATAATCCTTAGGGGATTTTTCAGTTTGCACGTATACCCCCTTTTGCAACTATTGACCTCAAACTTTCTGACCACCAGAAGGGTCAAATCTGAAGTTCCACACCTTCCGCTTTTAGAGAGGCGATCGTTATGGGTGAGCTGTGCGCTGTATTGGCTGTCGCGCTGTGCGCCACGGACACCTGACAACGTCCATTTGTAAGTTTCGAACATGGTGACAAATGATTAAAACATTGAAACCAGAGTACCTGCTCAGTTAAAAACTACCTGTCCCAGCCGGTTACAACCCTTGGTTATACCAGACCCTTCAATCTATTGTAATTTCCATGTTTAGTAGTAGAGCTCGAAGTAATTTTAATTGTGAACGACATTTCGGTCCCAAGAAAATGACAAATGACAATTACTTATCGAACACGCTACAAAAAGAGGATGTCCATAAATGACATCAAAATTTGTTAAATGTGGGAGCCACCCCTAATGATAACGATTTTAAGAATTTCACAAGTTAATGATGGCGTTAACTGGGAGACTTTGATCCAACCACTGACCCCTCTGATGACACCATTTGTGATGACTCGTGTCAAAATCGTTTTCGTGTCCTATGAAATGACGTAGATGAAAAGATTCGGTCGAGAGTCTTGCCTTACGTAAATAAAATAAGCAACTGGTTTTGAAAGTTCATGTAGTCGTTGAGTAAGGGATTCGGAGGAGAAATAAACCGAGCAAACGGAGTTTACGAAAGTAGTCTTCAGTATCACGATGCACCGCCTGGCGGTGCATCGACTCGTCGCAGCGAAAGGTAGTAACGTCTATCGCCCGAACAAAAGGAAGGGTGCAATAGCAGTAAACATTTATAAAGATGATAGCGAAACAAAAAAATGATTGTGAAAGTCCAATTTGACTTTTCCGAAAATTGTTTAACATTCTCAAAACATTATATATAAGTTTCTGTGGCGATCGTACTCGACTGACGACGAAAACTGAGGGGTTTTGTCCATTATTGTCACTTTTGCGACCGGAAGGACTGCACCGGCTGTGACCAAAATCAAAACATTTCTTAAATGGCTAATGTTCTATCGACTATGGTCAAGACCCCATGTCAATGTTCGACTTGGTTCGGGAGATATTGACCGAACAGACGGACGGACAAGCCGAATAAATAAAGTACCCTAGAAGGCAACTTAATAGGCTGAAACTAAACCAAATGCTACAACTTGTTTTCAAAGTTAGCGATCTGTGATAAGCTATACGCTATGTAACGTTATGTGCCGCCAAAATAAACTGTAAGCGTGAAATAAATCAAAATAGTTGCCATTTATATTTCATTTCTCATAAATTTCCGTAATGGTAATTTATTATTTGTGACTGGCAAAGACTAAAAATTTATTGATCATTTTTGACTTTTTATTTCTGATACCTCGTCCAAAAAAGTAATTGTGATTTACATTTTCATGCTTCGAAGTCAAGATCTCAAGTCTTTTCCAAGGTCTGCCTCAGTTCTATTAATGTGCCAAATCATGCCCTTTGCGTTCGCTGAAAACATACCTCTTCTTTAAGCGCGTCAGACCAACTATACACAACGCAGTTTTATTACAAACTATTCGCAGATGGCTTTACTCCTTTAGGATTGCTTGGTGTAATTATAGCTCATGACCCATCAGGTTAAGCATATCTTTATCTGAATCCCTCCTGGTCACTGTAATGTTATTCTGTCTAGATCATTTTAATGAAATCCATGGCCGTCCTTTGGGGTAAATTTGGGAACCACAAGGCGGATCATCATGCATGGCGCATTATTCGAAAGCCCAAGGACCGAAAATTGCCCCTCAGACCATTAAAATTTGATTTAGCCTTTACCCGAGGTCAAAAGCAAATGTGAAAGTTTAAAGTTGACACGCATTCATAAACTGTGCATTGCATGTCAAAACAAATTGCACCACAAGTTTTTGTCAAAGTTTACCCTACACCACCAACTTTCAAAAGTCTGACATTTGACCTCGGGTCAAGCAGCCAATCCAAAAGTCAGGGTCTCCACCCAATCGCTAATCGTGCTTTTAAGGGGAAACTATTGACTCCGTCAGCTTCCCCGTTCAATTCTGCCCCACAATGCCAACTTAGACGCGTCTGTTTGACCTAGGGTCACAGTTTGAAGACAAATCTTTGGAACAAGCTCCGTGGCCGACTCTCCTTTGCCCTTGGTATAAGCAACGGTTCAACGAACCATCATGTGTTGCACATAAAAAGAAAGCCAAATGTCCACGGAATATCGAATGGACCATTTAATTATGATTAGGCCTTGACCTCGAGTCAAAAAAGAGGTCAAAGTTTAACTATAGAGTGCATTTTGAAATCCCCCGTTGTATACAAAAATAAGCATTATCACATGGTTCTATATGCTAATCTGTTAATAAAATGTTAATTTGCAAAACTCTGACATTTGACCTAGGGTCCAATACCGAGCTCACAGGACATATTGTTGGTCCAATCGCGATTTGTGCTTTTCAGGCAAAAAGTAATGACACAATCAGAACGATTCTGCCCCATGCAGAATTTTACGAGCTAACATCAAACCGTATAATCAAACCGTAAGATAATTTGAATAAGCAGGAACACGAGATTTCTAGACGAGACGACGTGAGGAGACAAGAGATCTTTAACCATAGTAATGATGACACAGAAGATACAGATGTAATTACAAACGAAAATGTACCAACCTGAACGAGGACGGAGCAGAGTATGCGCCGATGCAACTATATTTCTACAAATCAACCAATGGACAAAATGGAGAAAGGCATAACGTTTACCTATGTTTTCAATCAAACCAAACGATTTTTACATTAACCAAGAATTAGATATCTTGGATCACATGAAGAAATTAAGCAAGACGCCATACAAGTTGAAAAGAGAGATCAAAAGAGGAGTATACCAGCTTTTGAAATCAAGCAAGATCCTTTCAAGTTAGAAGATTTGAACTTGGGACCAAATCTCACCAGTCAACAAAAGCAATATTTTTGAAGGCAGTGTATTATCGCCGAGATAGTTTTGCCAAGACTGATGATAAGTTCGAAAAGCTGAACTACCGAGCAGTTTTTATTGATCCACCAGATTATCGAGCACAATGGCCAGCATCCCAGTTTGAACAAGGAGAGATAAAAAGACAAGTTGACAAGATGTTAGCATTGGGAGTTCTAGGACCAAGTGATTTAGCTTTTTCAACTTCATCTGGAGGAAAGTCCCAGTACACTCGTTTGTGCTTCGGCTACCTGAACAGCCCAGCAGAGTTTCAAGCAATGATGGACGGTACTTTAGGCACCCAAAGATTTTCCATTGCCCTAGTCTACATAGATGACGTCCTTATCTGAACCGAGGTTCGAGGAATTAATCAAGAGACTCATCATGGTTCTGACAGGAGGTTAGGTCTGGTAAAAAGTTATGTAAGATCCAGAAGTGCAGGTTTGTCTTTCAAGAGGTTCCATATCTTCGAGATATTATAAGTACAGACAGAAGGAAGATTGATCCTAAGAAAATTGATTCCGTAGCCAAAACCCCCAGACCATCCAAGTTGAAGGATGTTAGATCGGTTTTAGGAATGACTGATTTCTTTAGAAAATACATAAGAATACAAAGAACTTAGCCAATATTTTCAAGCCATCAAATCGACTGAAAAAGAAAGATATTAAGTTTGAATGGGGAACAGAGCACGAAGAAGCATTCCACAGACCGAGAGAAGCGTTGGCAACAGCTCCGATTCTGCAGCATTACAACCCACTAGCCCAGTTGTTAATTGATACAGACGCAAGCGGTTCTGGAGTCGGAGGAATGATTCTGCAAACTATTGACGGGCAGAACTATCAAGTGCTAGAGTATGCATCCATAATGTTGACCCAAGATAAGCAGAAGCTAGATGCCACCAGTGGAGAAGCACTAGCAATCCTATATTGCCTAACGAAGTTTCGAAAGTATATTTTTGGGAGAAAATTCATAGTCAGGACCGACTATGACTCACTCAAGCATATCTTGAATCTTAAGAATCCTCATGGAAAACGAGCTAGATGGGCAATCGAGCAACATGTCGATTGCTTATCAAGATACCCAGTGGGAAGACTGTGAGTTACAACCGGTGGAAATGTCAAGCTATTTGCCGAGGAACAACAAGAAGACTCAAAGCTAAAAAGGATAATTACAATTTTAAAAACTCTAAAGATGCGAGCTACAACAACGAGCAAACAATTGGAAAAAATTACGCTTTGATTCACAGTTTGTTTTACAAGATCGACAAGTCCTCAACGGGAACACCATGGAAACTAGTACGACCAAGCAAGCTACGAGCGTACATTCTTAAATTGACACATGATGACCCTTCAGCAGGACATCAGGACCTCAGCAGTCAGAGATCTGGATCGAGCTGCCAAACAGATTGCTTCCCAACAGCGAGCACGAAATGAGAGCAAATCAAGGCAGAAAAGAATTAAGCTATCAAGTTGTTGACTATGTGGTCGTCAAGACCAACAATCATGGACTCTAGGACCGATGACATACTTGTGGGTGAAAGGGAGTTAGTTTTGGAGGGCGTGTGTACTAACTAATTTTAGAGCCCATATCCATAATGTGAAGAAATGGTATCCAGCCGAGCCTTGGTGACGAGATTATGACTATTTGAACTTGAATTTACCACGGCCAGTTCAAAGGACCCGAGCAATTTTGAACCAAGACCAACGAGGGACCAACACTAATCAAGAGGAAGCTAGACCCGAGATGCGACCGAGGACTGATCAACCGAGGAGACCACCTTCTACTGAGTTTTCGGCAAGATCAAGTGTGTCAAGTTTGAGTTCACTGAACGAAGCTGGTATTGCTATTCCAAGACAGCAGCTGAGTCGAGGAGAGCAACTTCCAACTACTCAACCAGCTGAACGACGGCAGCAATCAAGTTGTGTACCCCACCAAATTCACAACTACAACCCAGATGACATCCAAGAGTTCAAGCACTACGTCTGGGACGCCAGCAAGGTGCCAGAGACTATTACCAACGACGGAATCAAGTTCAAAGATGTGGTCGAGCCGGAATTTCAAATCCTACTAACTTTCTAGATGCAAGACAATCCGCTTTAGCTTCGACAAGTCCAATTCAAAATTATTAAGTATTCCAAACATCCGAATCAAGATCAAGGTCAAATGAAGTTCCCCATGTTCAGGCTAGGAGCTGACTGAGGATCAAGAATTATTTCAATTGACCAACAACAATGAAGGAGCGGACCCGAAGCCATCTAGCAGAAGCAGGGTGCAGTCGCGAGAAGATAAAGACCAGCCACGAGAGAAGGATGCGCATGGGATTTAGCACCGGAGACAATGCTGGAGCGAGAAAACGTCATTCGTGCGACTGAACCGAGCCAGAAAACAAGAAGAAAGAGAAGTGTCTTATCTAATTAGTCATTGTCTTTGTTATTGGTGTTGTCTAGAAGTCTTATAAACACAAAAGCGAGTTACGTATTTTTTTTGTTTCACAAGTATTTCAAAATCCTGAAAGTATAATTGAAAGTAACTAGAGTAAATTATAGCGAGTCTTATTCAAGATTAATATAGATTTACGAGAAAGTTTGTTTTATAATATTATGTTTAATTGCTTCTTTCCAGTTCGAAGTCCCAGTTTCAAGGCGAGCGGTAGAGCAATGCGAAACTCGATTCTTGGTGTTACAAGTCCTTTTTTATTATCATCATTAAATTGTGCGGGCGTTATGGTTTATAGTGGTAAAAGCCAGCATTACCATGGGCAAAGTCAAGCTCAGAAAGATAAAGAAAGAAGTGGTCGAGGACGTATTCCGCCTAGCAAGAGAGAGAGAGACTTAGACAGAACAATTGAACTAGCGCAACATATCGAGACCTCCATGCAAACACTCCAAATGTGGTGCAAGCGTCAGATGTTAAAACGAGAAGGCGCAAATGTTGGGCCCAAAATTGAATTTTCTGACATGCTTAGCGTTATACCAAAGCAACCTGAAGGGAATCAGTTGGTACAAGACAAGAATCCTAACTTACAGAGTATTCGACAAGCAAGCCTACAGCCTGAGGCCCAACTTTCAACCATGAGAGTCAAGATTGATGCAGTTATTCCACAAGCTACTACCACTTCATCAACTGGTTCTCCGAGCGTAATCAAAATTACAAAAAAGAAGCAGGAGTTGAGCCTACGGGATTTACTGCCGCTGTAGTACTATTACTTGGATAGGACATGTGAATATGAGGATTACAACCAGGATAAAAGCGAGTCAAGTTTTTCAGAAAGTCAAGAAAATCTTGGGTCAGCAAGTGTATCCCAAACCGTAACATTTATCCGGGTCGGATATCACGGCAACAGAAATCAGCTCGCGTTAGCCAGTCAAGGCCGTGTTGTCCCGAACTACGAGATGATTGCCAAGACTCACGATAACAAGAGGCTTACTGTCATGCTGCTGGCCGCACATGAGTTTATTGCTGTTCTACGATAAAATTTCAATATACGAGAGGAGTTCTTGAAGACATAATTCAAGCTCAAGATGTTCATAACACCATACCAAGACATCCAAGAGGATACTCTTCAACTCTTCGAGATGTCAGGCCTCACATTAGACATCATTTGTGCACAATTCATCATTCGCTTATCGAGAAAGGAAAAGAGTGGAACGAGGATTTAAAAAACAAGGCAACACAGAGGCCACAGTCATTTACCAGATTCCAGACGAAGTTACAAGAATTTTTGACATGAATCCAGAAGAAGCACGAATAGTGTAAGGATACTGCCACTACATCTGGGGCCCCCACCGCACAGACTAGATTTATCATCTTGTAACCTAATAGCTAGTATCATACATGTATTGAATAGATGTTAACACTCCTAGGTTACAAGCCAAGTTTTTTATTGTTTGCAATATGTTCTCAGTTTATACCTGTTTATTTTGTTTTTTGAATCTTAAGTATTAATTTAAATTCGAGACGAATTTTTTCAAGTAAGGGGGTAGTGTACGACATAGAATCTAGAATACAAGCAATCCATAGAGTAAAACATAAGGGGCGATGATGCAAGAGTTAAATATTACTATATTCCCATCGAAAATAATTGGAATCACCTTTTGTCAACCTGCCCCCCGTTAGCAGCGGCTAGGGCAAGGCACCGTATTACTAAGTGGTTCGACAACGTCCTAATTAATGATCGTGACTATTGCTTACGAGTCTGGTATTTCTTTAATGAAATAATAGATCCTAATTAGTACATTAGCTAATGTATCTCCTTATCACGCATCTTCCTGTCTAATATAACTTATTTACATATTGAAGGGGCTCATTGCCCATATCAATAAAATCTCACTACTACTACTACTATATAAGGGGCGAGGACGAGGTGAGAAGCCAGGAGCTAGGAGAGTCCGAGCCTCAGTCTGAGAGGAGCATAGGTGTAAGTCACGTCTGTCGAGCGTTAGGTTAGCGAGTTAATTTTTATTAGGAGTACATTCAATAATGGATTGGATGAAACCGGGTTATTTCGAGAGTTATTAAAATTGTGTTTCATTCGAGTTCACCCCCAGGTACAATCTCCAGGCGTTGTTCTAGTTCGTTATAGACGCTAGGATCTAGCCATAGCATATAGTTATAATAGCGAGCATACAAGACAGCCACAATTATCTACAGCTTTCTACAGCCTAATTAGAAAATGGGTTATTCTCAAGAAGGCTCTCTAATGCTCTAATCTTGCAAGAACAAGGCCTTACAAATGTTGCAAATAATGCACTGCAGCGTAGGTACAATATTCATGCTATAATATATCTCCACAGACAGATTTTGAGCACGAGCACTACCAATGACGCAAGTAGTGAAGGGAGAGAGGGCCGTTGGATTTCAGTTCCATAAAGTCTCGATACCACTATCAGGTTACTTCGCTTTTGCAATTATCTAACAGTGCATGTGTGCGTGTCCCTATTGCTGTCGGCTCTCATTAACGAAGGAGGATATTATAGAGAACACAGACGGAAAATTAGAAACATTTTAAAGTTCAATCTATGAGTGAGTATCAGTACCTGTTTTCTTTGGGGTACCTCGTTCTACGTTCGTTTAGCCTCGCTCTAGGATATAGAAGGTATGCTGTTCGCAGAATAATGAATAAATGGCAGCGAAAATTGCCCTAATTAATTTGGAGAATATTGTGAAACGTGAGTCTCCGTCTCCACTCTTGCAAAAGCCATAACAGGTGAAACGTGGTAGTTGGAACGGAAGTTGGCGGATCATGAGTGAGAGGAACTTCGCCAGTTAGAATACTTCATTTGGATTGGTGACCCTATTCCTTCCCACCATGCTCCGTCTCCCACAAGTATCTATCTGGATGCATAATCCCACCGTTCTTGAAATTTGATTTATTTCGTTATTTGTCGCCATTATCCTCTACTTGGGCAGGAATAGTAATGACCCCACTCTTGCCTCTGTGGCAACACATTTATTGCCCTCCTGAGGTACGTCAAATAGGATACGCCGAGTCACGTCGTCGGTGTAAGGTCCGAAAAATTACCTTAGTACTGATGCTTTTCCTTGATGAAAATTCAGAAGGTTGATGGCAAACCATGGTGAGCCGGTGTATTATTGATTACGTATGCTGATATTACTTGGGCTGACCAAACTATGAAAGGTTGCGCACATAGCTCACCAGGACAGCAAAATAGCAAGGTAATGATTCTGAATGCCTGAACAGTGGACCTGGAAAATTATAGACCCTCTCCAAGTTATTTCAAAGCTGGTATAATTTCTCTTGGCGCTCATCAAAAGTTTTGAATTCCCACCTGCCAACTGCAAGGTATTCTACCACAAAGTAAATTCTCGCCTTGCTTAGTGGTCTGTGAGTGTCCATTCGTGCACCGATGTTTCCTTCACCATTTTCACTCGTCAGTGGGGAGGAATCATAGTTAGATCCCGTTTGTTCGCTAATTATTTAATTTTATTTCAGTAAGTTAGGAATTGCATTAAGAGTTAACTTCCATTTTATATTGTGTTTTGTGTACTTCTTTCATAAACCGGCCTACCCCGAGCTTCATTCTTTATGTGAGTGATACACTGCTGTTATATTCCATTCTGAAATCATACAGCTTTCGTTGGGTGCCCAACGACACAAGTGGAAGCAACGTTGCTTCCTGATGTGGGCCGCTGCCCATGTAAATCATTACAGCTGTCTTCACCTTCCATCTTCATACACCCATGACATCTTATGGACGACTTTTTCCAGCCTGGTGGAAGACAGTGATGTGGACTTGATGCATGGTGGATAAAAGGAGGCATAAAAGGTACACACTTCAATTCTGTTTCCAAGCGAGCAATTTACGCTTCCATTGTGCCGACACAAGACCAGATCCGATAAAGAAACGTATACGACCATATATTCCAAGACCCTTTCAAGCGTCCATGAGGTCTACCGAAGTGTACAAAAGTATATTTTGAAATCGCGGCCAAAACCATTGCGTGTGCAACTACCCTCCGGTCGTAATGGCGTGTTTCAAACGGCTGCCCTCTAAATGTAGACCTTCAGCAGTTGTAAACGGTTGCGCGGAGATAAAGAAAAATAAATGCTCACAATGGAGAGAAATCTTATTTGGACAGATTCAATTTACTCGCTTCCTATTCTGGATTTCTTGGCAGCACGCACCTCCTATTTTGGAACGTCATAAATGAGAGTATTCGACGAACCTTTGATAGTGTCAACAGTGTTTCTCCCACCAAACATCAGTCGGCACGCAGGTGGTAGCACGTTGTGCTATAGAAGCCGAGGTAAATTGTGGAATAAGGAACCGAAGAAATGTGTGTGTGTAGTGTGTGGGAAAACGTGCCTCCTTAATTACATATGAGAGGGAACAATCATGAAAGCTGCTAAATAATGATATCTAGATCTCCGATTAGCTACTCCAGGCACTGATATGCTGTTGAGCATTGAAAAGTTTTGCTGGACCATAGGGGCATATTAAATAAGGATTCTACCGGTACGAAAGTCTTGACATAACGTAAATGATAATTGGTCTGGATGTATGATCATTTGTGTGCCATAGAACTGCAGACGATCACGTAGGTCAGGGATTAACTAGTAAGTATTAGAAATTGGGCTGTTGGAAACAAACCTCAGATGAATTAACGAAAAGTATCACGGTTGTCATTCCTTGACCATATTTCTTTGCCGTTCGTCTCTTTGATAGCGCTCTCACTCTATGAAGTCCCGTTTTGATGGAGTTCGGAGATATTCCCGCCGCGAAATTCCCGTGAAGGGCAGGAGATTATCCAGCCAGAGATTATCCCACCAACTAAATTACATTTATTCGTATGTCAAAGCCTGAGAAATCAAGTTTCGCCTGATGTTACAGTTGAGGGATTGGGAAAACCTAACCCCACCCTCCGCGGCACGAAACGACGGTAACAGTGAGGTTGCTGGAAGGTGAACCTCACTGTCGTTTCATTGTGCCACTTCGGGTACTACCACAGTCCGTATAGGGGATGCAAAAGAAGATAAGTGGGCGTCTGGGTTTCCAAGACAACTTGGCTTCATTGTATGTTGTGTGATGAAAAAATATCTGTTGATCAGTAGGTAGTGACATCGGCGGGATTATGTGCAGCAGATGCGGGATTACTGTGGCGGGAATATATCCGCGGGAATATCCTACGGCGGGAATATTTCCGACCACAGTTTTGATTAGTGAAGGTTAAGGCTGAGCCAACTACCAGGTGCAAATGATGTTAAGTCCCTAGATTAATTGCTGCGAAGCATTCGCCCACTATTTATTACTGCATGTTTGTTGAAATCTGCGTAAATAAGATATGTAGATAAAAAAATAATGAGAAGCCCCTACTAGTAGTCCCAATAAAGAGATTTGGTCGGTCCTTTACCGCAAAATAGTTCGCCGTCCACATTGGAATTCCTCGGCCCTCGTGAGTGTGTCATTACTGTCAAAGCCTTTCTTATACTAACAATTTACGAAGGGAAGAAAGAGCAGAGGCTCCCTCAGGTTCCGTTATGAATGAATATGAACGATTCCAGGTTTAACTTCGACCTTGTTTACAAATGCATATCAAAGACAAGACCGTACTCAGTGTAGCATTAAAAGATCTCGTGACTTCTACATCCTACATGCTATATTTTGAAGGCTATAACTTGAAGGTCAATCTCCTTGCTGAACTTGGTTCTTTATCATTGAAATGGATTGTCAATCAGGGATTACATTTGCGCCAATGAGCTCAGTTCTGGTTCGAAGTGAAACATAAATGTGTGTTAGCTCAAAATGATTGTATCTCCGGCAGAAATTACTCAGTGGAAGGGGTTTGATGCCTTTTGACTCCCCGCCTTTTAAATTTTGTAGAATCTTGTCAGTAGCTTTAATAAAGCTGTAAAAAGTCCCACACTTTCATTATACTCGTTGGGTCTCGTAAAATCCAGAAAGAGGCAGAGGACTACCATTTGTTTTAATGATCTGGGTGCATGTGAAATTTGGATATTATCGTCCTCTAGCTTGGCAAGAAGCCTCGTCACTTCATAGACTTCGTATGCATGTAGGACTAATGAAACTTGTAAACTTCGTGACTTAATTGGCGTAGTGACCGTATCCATCTTCAACACGTACCTACGCTCACGCACATCCGTCGACTTTCCTTCGTCTGAATTGGAATAACGAGGCAGTTTTTTACCTCCGTCCAGTTTTCATTCCGAATTCCATCCCCTCAATATTGAAATGACTCGTCCAATAACTTTTAAGATTCTTCTTCTAAATCTTTTAAGATTTATTGGTTGTTTAACTCCTCTCCTAAATCCACCCTGAGTGTCCTCATCCCCCTGCAGATGTGATTTCATGAAAATCAGCCCGTTCACTCTTGAAAAAGCACATGGTTTTATCCGACATAGTTAATTATAAGCTATATCGTCGTGAAGTGTTCTCAATCTCAAATGCCTTAGGACGTGGCTCTTGTAGCTCATCTTTAGCAGAGAAGAACTTTTGCACTGTGATACTACACAAAATGACTGAATTACGTTAGGGATCCCCGCGTCATTACCGAATAAATCATCCGTATGCTATAAAGTATTATATGGTGCCGACTCTATGCTTTGAGGGAAACGGTCTCTTCTCATGCCATTTTATGTAACAAGGGCGGTGAGGTTCACATCTGACGCAATAAGCAAGAAAGATTAGCCCGCAGCTGAAATTAGCCACCTCTTCCAGAGTTCCCACCGCCTACTTCTGTCCCGAGAACTGTAGTCGTGGGTCGTGGAATCTGGCAATGCCACTTGTGAGGCTCTATCCTTCACTGGATGGAGAAATCCAATTTCTTTCGTCCAAGAAACAGAGCTATACACATCCTCCTATATCTATGATCTCTCTTAAGCGAGACGTTTTCCCCATCAGTGCTGTGAAGTATTATTGTTGTGTATAATATCTGTATGGTTGCATCATCCCTTGTATAGTTTCCTCTTTCCCATCAGCAGTGCCGGTGAGCCGTCAGTCATGCATGCAGACGCTGAATAGCTTCTTTCTCTGAGGCTTTTCCGCTCGATGCAACAAGCTTGAACCACTTAAATCCAACCTCCAACAGTCGCAGCTGTTTCCCAACATGTTAGCCTTAAGGTAGAAGACGGCCTTCGACTCCCGCACAACATCATTTAGCAGCGGTTCCAGCTACTACGAAATATACCTTACTCGTAGTGATTCTACACATTGTGTACAATGACTAAATCACTACAATAAGTCAGATAAGGTGAGCCGGCAAAGACGGGCAACAACGGTGTGTAACCACAGAAGCCAGGAAAGCGCCTTCTGCACCCTTTTAGATTTTCCTACCGCATGCTTATTGAGTACCCTGTCATATGTGTTCGTGCTAAAACCAGTTTGGATTGAGGAACCAGTCTTGTGAATACGGTCTTTCTCCAGTCCGAATGAGTAGCGAAACTGAACAGCAGAGGTAATTCGGGTCAACAGACACACAGTTGGCGGGCGTCCAGACGCACACGTACCTGCGTAGACGCGGTATACCGATTCATCTCTACTCACTCAACCATTTTCTCCACGTTTAATGACCTTTATGAACACTTAATAAACCTGACAAATGCCAAATTTAAAGGACCTGCGATTAGAATGTGCAGGATTTCATGTGTCAGTCGTCGCAATGTGTTATTTGTGTTGTTTGTTTTTGAGGGGTAAGTATTGTGTACTGTGTGTTGAAGTTGTATTAATTGTAATGGTTGTGGAGTATTGGTGGACAGGTATATTTATGGTGGTTAATATCAACATATTATCAAATCAGATGCACAACCAAAATGGCCAAAATTTTACAATTTACATGCCCGCTGCCCGCAAATCCATACAGAAAATTAAAACCTTACAAATGTATTGTGTACTTCATTTTCAACAATAAAAACCCACGAAAATTGTTAATAACGAATCAAAACTTACTTTTTAACAACGGCAAATAATAACGGATCCGTTATTCCAACTACCGATAGTGGCACAATGTACAACGATGAATGTGGAATTCATGACAAAAACATCTTCCTTCTTTTGTTAACACAACACTATATAACATACAATAATAATGATCAAATATAACACATGCCAATCAAATTCTGTGAACGCTCTAAATCATGCAAAAACCAAACCTAAAAAACCCAATAACGCACAAAAGATGTCGTAACTACATTCAAGCATGACATTAAAATTTCTGAAGTTTCCAAAATCATGAATCATACCCCAAGAACACAGACAAAATTAAAACGAAACGGACAGGTGAACCTGTTAAATTGCCCACCACACGTTCATTAGAAATCAAAACTTCTCGACACGTTAACAAACAACTTAACCTATTCACAACATGAACTTGCTATTGCGTTAACGACCAAAATAACGAAAACAGTTAAAAATTACTTACCAATTAATGTGAATTGAAATACTTGCAGTTCCACCTGTCCATCCCGTTCACACCACCAACTCTTCAACTATGTCGAATCCACGCATCGCATTACTCAGATGTTACTGTACCCACTCCTCCTGACGACAAAACACACCGCCAAAACGTTTCCATCCTCCAAACACCATTACATGCAAACATTGGTACCCGTATCTCACCCTTCCACATTCATACACAAACACCGTACTATATACCCATGCGAGGCCCCCGCAGTCATTTGTAGCAATCTACTAACGTCGCACCCAACTTCATTATGCTGTGCTGACAGCTGGACTCCCTTCAATGCGACCAGATCCCACGACAACAACAACCCCCACTAAAAGCATTGATGTACATGTACACTACGTGAAAAGCCATCCTTTGACCCTTCACCTGGCCCGCCCCTGACCTCAGAAAAATCTGAAAAACCTATACAGCAAACCCCGACGACTACCCAGTACCTCTGACCACAATTTAAAAATTCATAAAACTTGTTGTACCCTGCCACCCGACACATGCCCATTTATGGTCAGGCCTCAGTTTCTCTCCGTCTCTCTACCCCCTACCATCCTTATTACCTGCTAATCGCAGGTAATAAATGAACATGGACTTGATCATAAAGCGATTGTACGACACTTCCTCAAAATGAGTACTTACCGAAAGACACTTCACCGAATCAATTTCCGAAGCTTGGCCGAAGCCCGTTTGTCAAAACGACACTCACCGAAATGCCGTTCCGGTAGGACCGTTCCCAGACGGTACGTGGCCGAAAATCACTTTTACCGAATCCTGTTTACCCCAAATTTTTTATCGAAAGTCACCTTTACCGAATCCTATTCACCGAAAGTTCCGTTTCCCCTAAGCATGTCGCATTAGATGATGTTACATCACAATATGTCGTACGAGCAGTAATAACATTTTGCCACTGGTATTAGTTTCTGTTACATTCTTCTGCGTTCCTTATTTATTTTTTATGTGTGAGTGTCGCACGTAATGCTATGTTAAATAGGTCAATATCACACGTAAAACTTACATTTAAAGATGTCGCATGTAATGGTCTTACATTAATCTTTGTAGTAGGTGTTCATGCTACATTTGTCCACGTCGCCTAAGACGCTCTTACATTTACCGTTGTAGCATGTATTCATGTTACATTTGTACACGTCTCAACGTCCCACTTACGCTGTACTACTCGACCATGTCACACGTTACGCTGTACTACTCGTCCATGTCACACGTTACGCTGTACTATTCGTCCATGGTACATGTAATGATGTAGAATTGTTACAAATGTAATTAAACCATCTAATATGTGTCTGTGACCTCACTCCAATGGTGAATTGTTGTATGTACCAGAAACCCTTCGGGCCCGCTAGTACACATAATACGCGAACATGCGAGTTTACGGGGAGTCCGCATGTGATCATCAGTCAGAATCAGTCTTTACCAGCTCACTTGTTAATTCCCAAATAAAAGCTCATACTGCTCGCCCTCGAATAGTTGGAAGCAGAACGAGAGGAGAAGGAAGGGAAGGAGGAAATGTTCCCCTCTAATATGTACATATTGCATCAACATCTCTGTAACGTGAGGTACTAAAGGATTCTGATGCTTTTTAAATGTTCTTCACCGCAATGTGCCCCCCGTTACTCAACTACGGAGGATGGATAGGGAATCAAAATCAATTCAAAACTGCACTCTAACATACTCGCCATTTATATACTCATTACCCCAATTTTACGACTCTTAGTAGCTTAGAGGATATAGCTCAAACTTTTCAAGAAATGGGTACGGTTGAATAGTCCCACGTTTAGTTGTAGGTTCGTTGGATGTACGGTGAAGTCAAAGCTAGAGCTGTTTGGAGGCCTTGACTCACCGGAACAACGCAGCAAATAATATGAAGTGGCAACGGTTCTGTGTGTAACTACCCATTTTGTGTAGGAAGAAGTATAGATGCCATGATGCGAAATTCAGTATGAACAAACACATAAAGGCTAAGTCAGATAGCTGAAGGTACCAGTGCGAGCTCTTTGGACTCAGTGTCGAGAATGTGATCTTTATGAGGTTGGATTCTCCTGTACAAACTTGTGTACACGAGAGCTCGAGTGGGACGAGGGCTTTGTAGCATCATTATTCAGAAAATATTTGTTCAGCCCGGACGCGTTCACATGATTTCCGCCAACAATTGGCTCGCCAATGACGAGCAAAATCACCAACCGTAGGTTGAAGGCTCGGCCTATCCTTCACTGTATCGCACAATGGGGATTGAATGGGATATAAATGTTCTGGTAAAGCAAACTTCTGGGTAAGTAAGCAGATTCCTCAATGAAGTGTTAGTCATAGGTCTCGTGATGTGAAACGAGGCGATTTCACTGATGAGTACAGGACCATAACTGGAGTTCTTCCAAACGTACGTCCGCGCAAACACACACCTGTTTTCCCGATGCTGGGAGTACGTGAATGGCGAATGCCGATCAAGGCACCGAAGTAACTACCTATCTACTGGTGTAAATGCCAGGAAATTTAAAAGATTCATAACTGCCTACATGTATGGCACCAAACTGATGAATGGCGTTAGAAGAGTGGACTGGGTCGACGTAATAATAATTCAAAATCCTCGCTACCACAGCCTTGTGCACTGGAGATGACTGGAATTTTTGTTTACATTACCAATTGTTTTCGCGTATACAAAATGGAGCAGGAGAACTTTGTCAACCTACTGATTCAGTACAGTGTTGGGATTTTGTGAAATCTCAGTGAAGTTAACTTAGAAGTATCTCTTTGCATGTGTACGACTATCTCATATAGAAGCTAAAGTTGTAATTGCATAAATTTTGCTACGCCTACGCCTCCGCCCCAACCCCAACCATTAGGAAGTCAGGATTGATAAATCTGAGTTTTGGCAGATGTGGCATGCAATTATTGTACTATACCAGGGGAAAAAATGAGGCATTAAAGTTCTCTGTCCTCCCATTTTGATATAATCCCATCTTTTCATTTTTTATTGGGCCTGAGATTCCGAATACATACCCTTCTGATATTTTTAAAAACAGCGTCAATTTAAACGGGGCTAATGAAGCCTAAAGCATACCTCAATATTCGGACAACGCGGCAGATAAACTCATTATTTTTCATGATCTTCATTTTAAAAAAATATTTTTAGAGTGGTTTATAGGATTAGTTCAATGAGGAATACTTTTCGATTTCGAAGAGATTTGTTAGGTTTTTTTTGCTCTACCCCAATGTAGCCCCTTCCGCCGGGAAGTTTGGCAGGTACTGATGTTGCAGACAGTATAGCATGCGATGGTAGTAATGTGCGAGTTTTATAACTCTTGCATCTGCATCACATGGAATTGAAGTAGTTACCAATCAGTACATTGTTGTATCTTCTACTAGACCAGAGCAATCATGTGGACGATGGCTTCCAAATCGAACCCTGAAACTGAAACTTAATTACGTCGTTAAAGGAAAGGAAGAATAAGCTGCTGGCGTCATAGATCCATAGTGGATTTTGAATTCATGCATTAAATTTATGATTATCGTACTTGTTCGTGTCTTTCTGCGTTTACAAAAGTCACATCAAATCAAATTGAGCCCGTGGGAACAATAAACGGCGTGACATTATTATGGAAAGTTCTCAGAAATCGTTTCAATTTTCCGTTTTGACGGAAAATTTGAGTCAAATTGCCCTTACCTAGAAGTGTGAATCGTTTAGGGAGCAAACTGTTGGAATTTCCCGCGAGTAAGCATGGCGGCGACAAAGACGACGGACTACCCGCAAAATTTTTCTCTCACATATTTATTCAGTTTGCTTCGTAAGCATGAATGAGTGTAGACGAGCGCAGACGGTCGACATTATGCTCATGCATACCCTTCACACGTCAGTGAGTCCCTTCTTATATTATGCAGTTTCCCTGGAATAGTCTCTTGGAAGGAGGACAACAACCGCTGCAGGGTGCTGGTTTGGTTACTGAAGTGTAGACCGTTCACCTGGTTATACTCTCCCTCTGTGACACACAACGCTCGGGCGTGCCTTCAATCTGCCATTCAATTCTCCGAATCACCTACGTACCAAAGGAACGAGAGGCTCATTCTCTCGGTCGCCGACCACCGTGCTGAGACATTTGATCATCTTCTCTGAGAGCCTAAAGAGAAGTAGGAGTATCTCTTGCAGCCCCTCCTTCTGCCAACAGATTACTCGCATGAAGGATCATGCAGTGGTTGGAAACTTTCAGGTACCCACAACAAATGTATTTTTATGGGTCCACTTCGGAACGGGTGGGACTATTCACCCCGTCTCTTTCTCCCTCACTCCCTGTCAGTCTGTCTATACAGACTACAGGGTAATTTCTTAGCAATCCGGAAGGGTTTGGGCACCAAGGTGCTCGATTTTGGAATTCCTCGCAGTATATGATCCTCCCACCGAGTACTTCACATTCTGCATCGTGGTTCAGGCGTCAGCCAATTTTGACGGGAAACACGAAATATTTTAAGGGCCTACGGCGAAATGCCTTACTCCCGTATGCGTTGAGCGATTTGAATCAGGTTTGTTTTAAAAGGTAGAGAATTAAATTTTCTAGAATGCGGTTTCTCATTTTTTTGATGTCTTTCACAGATTTCTTAAAATTTTAAACCAAAGATTATAAATTTCAGAATGAAATTCAAGTTAATCCAAACTTCCGAAATTGTTCAACTCCCTTTCAAAATTTTGATAGAAGTGCGTGACTTACCCCCAAAACCCTGTTCTGTACTTTTCGATGAGGCATTATAAATGTGTGAAAACCGAAAGCTTTCGTACTAAGTGTAACAATGCCCCCAGTGGTTAGGAAGGCATTAATTTCAATGGTAGGGTAGACAGGAGAAGATACAAATATTGGAAAAGAGCACTTCAGGTACAAATCGACGGCTAAACTGCAAAAACCAGCACTGGATTTTTGCCTCAGTATAAGAACCAAAATTTCTAAACGCAAAACTTTGTTTTATGCGCCGTATAAAACGACAAGTGGGGAGTTAAGAACACGTTTGACAGAGGTCAGTAACTTTATTTTCAATTTTAGAACTCTTTTCGTACAGTATCTTGTGAATTACATTGAAAACTAGCTATAGACACTGAGTTTTAGTAGTTGCTATAATTTTCTAGTGTGGGTCGGAGGAATTGAGCTAGTTGTGGATACGGCAGGTTAAGGTAGATCTTGCAACTGAGCCAAAAATCAAATCCTGACTTTTGCAGTTTAGCCGTCGATATGCATTCTCAATCGGTCCAACAGTCCTTTTATGTCATTAGACCCCTACTTCTACATCTAGCTGATGCTTCCATGTTTACTGAAATAACCTATAATCCACTATTATCTAATTGGAGACGAGAGTTGTGGAGGTGTGTTATACATGCACTTCATACTGCTCTTGACTTGTTTTCTTTTTTCATGCCTAAAGCCTTAGCTCCTATAGTATGCAAAGTATGACAATGACTAAATATGCAAATGAAAGTGGGATTAATATTTCATACAACAAAATGATCCGGATATTTCATTTGCCAAAATGCCTCCACGAATTGACATCAAAGTTGAGTCCCTCACTAGATACCTTTCCAAACAGGGATTCACCTCTCGGGTCTTAGTGACAAGGTTGAGAGAACAAATTACAGTGTCTAAAAACACAGTTCTTGTTGTTAAAAGACGTGGGAAAATGGAGGCAGGCTAAATTGAAAGGGTCGAAATCACCGGTTAAGCCTCAATCCCAAACCGTGACAACCAGGCCAATTGTGCGCTCGATCGACCGGCTGACCTTGAAGAAGAACCCTATGTCCATTAGACATATTTCCAGACAGCTCAATATGTCCAAGACCACCTTGCACCGCGATATTCATCGACTGGACAAATGACTTCGTAGGAAAATCCGGGTTCATCGTCTGACTTCTACCTATGTTGCGAATCGACTAACAACTTTGTAGAAAGCTGTGCGAAAAGGTCCTAGCAGTTCAAAGATCAGAGTTTGTCGTTACTCTGGACGAGGCGATGTTTGGCTTTGAAAACTGTAATGGACAGGAAGATTTGGAGCATCCCCAGTGGACAGGCGGTCCCCGACGATTGGGTGGTAGATTGGTAGAACTTTTTCGCCGCGTTCATGGTCGTCGGCGGTATATCTGGCAGGGGACCTTACCATTCATCCGAGTCCCAAAGAAGGTGAAAGTCAACGCATACTATTACGTCCATTACGTACTTCGATCCATAGTTGAGGTTCATCTGCCTCGGCTTTACCCTGGGGAGATGTCAAAGGTGACCATACACCATGATAAGGCCTCATTCCACACTGCCAGGAAAATACAAGACTACTGTGCGAAGGTTAAGGCAAAGTGGGGAAAAACCATTCTTCGGAATGAGGACATTCCAGTTAAAAGTCCCGACGCCAGCCCCATGGACTTTCACGGATTTGGCTTCCTAAAGCGAAAGCTTTTCGGTAACCATCCGAAGACGTCCGACGAAATTTGGAAACTCCTACGGAGGGTGTGGTCCACGGTCGACCGTGACCTGATCAACAGGACCTACCTGAGCTGGAAACGAAGACTTCGAGCGATAGTTAAGAAAAGGGGCTACCATATCGAGAATACGAAAAATATCTACCCTTGATTTAAATGTGTTAAAAAATTATTTTAAGTGGGCAAATAAAGACGGGACATCCTCAGTACAAGTCGGTAGCCGTGCTACGGACGGCGACCGACTTGTTCCCTCCCTTAGCACTGCCTACGAGGTGTTTATACTCTAGTTTGCAGTACAGAATTGGAACTACATGTATGCTGATTAGCTTTTACCAAGATTTAACAATACTGGTTAGACTTCTACGAATGTAGTAGAACAAATTCCAAACTAGTTTTGCAATGTACTAAAATGTACTTAGTTCAAAACAACTTCGACGCATTAATGACCATAATGTGATTCATCATTTGCAAGAGCACCCCGGTTTTTGGTGTTCGAATGTTTTCAAGCACGTATTTAAATTTTTTTACGTAAGACCAGAATCACCGTTTCTGAAATTTGGTAATCTGCTAAATTAATATAAATCTGTAGTGGTGGTATTAAATTCTAAAATAATCATTCAGTAATAAATATCCATAATGCAAACATGGTGAGGGTCGTCCAGCGGGTGACCCTTAATTTTTTCGAGAATGCCGTCCGTATTTGGTTCCAGAGTTCAAGACTTAATCAAAACTTAAATTCGTCTACCTCTCTGGCTCTTGAATAATGCGGTAGATGTTGGTGCGCCAAGAGTTTACTACAGAGGAAACCTAGTTTTCTGGTTTTCTTTTATTTTAAAGCAATGGATTGTACGCCCAGCATTTATAGAGTACAACCTCAAGAACCCAAATTCTGACCTTTAATTTGGAGACGGTTTGGAGGTCGTAAGTAAGTTGGTAAGTATTTAATATCCAGAAAGCAAACATAGTGAGAGTCGTCCTGCGGGAGACCCTCACAATGTGTCATGATCGGTTGATCTGTTGAAATGCATCCTCTCTCTAGTTGAACTTTGACCTCTTGTTCTGACCCGAGGTCAAGGTCTAATCAAATTTAATGATCCGATTTGAAATCCATGTTACTTTTACTTTCTTTAAATGTGATGCGCATGATGGTGCGTTGAACCGTTGCAGAGATTGCCGCGAACAAAGGAGAGCCAACAACGGTGCCTGCTGTTAAGAAAATTTGGCTTCGACCTAGAACCCGAGATCAAAGACATACACGCTAAAGTTGGCACCATGGGTCAAAATCAAACTGAGAATCTTATGGTTTCATTATGTTTACCTGAATGGCACGATTGCAATTGAACCAAAAGCATGAATTTTGATCTGGGTATTTGACCCCACGTCAAATGAGTTTCTGCGGTAAAATTGGATGAGAAATTTTGTGGTGCTATTTGCAAACCCTATAACTGACCTTTGACCTCTGTTTTTGACCCGAGGTAAAGTTTTAGTTGGTATAATAATACACTTATTTTGGATTTGATTTTACCCCATGAGATGCCTTTATATGATCTTTTATAATTGTGTACATAAGAACTTACTAAACCGTTGTATTATGTCTATTGAAGGGTCTGATTTACATATCAATAAAACATTAATACTGTGATTAATGTAATTAGTAAAACTTTATAATGAAATGAAAATAATTTTTATTTCTCAGTGGCCATGCAGAGGTCTTGCAACGTTAAATTTCAATTCTGAACTTATAAGCTATAACTATTTTTCATTTCATAAGTTGTTTAAATGACAACTAGCTTGACGATTGAAAAATAAATACGACCAAGAAGCAGTGCTTTGGAAACATCTGCCATTTGGAATAAAAATACAGAAATACGGTGGCTTATGCTCTTCATTAAAAATACAAATATCAGTCAGAGATAGTCGGCTCATTTCGGCCGATTGTCGGCTGCGGCTACTTGCAGCCGAAAATCGGCCAAAATTGGCTGATGTTGGATAAACTTGGCTTATATCGGCTGACAGCGGCCGAGTTTTCACAATTTTGCAAAATTTTGACTGGAACGTGTCTAAATTTCATTTTAAAATTTTGACGAATTCAAATTTGGAAAGAGCATACAAAATTACTTATTTTGGTCGTGGGAATTTGCGTTGAGCCGATTGCCTTGCCCACAATAAGAGATTGAAATTTAAGTGTAACGGACAATCTCTAGCATACAGTATGTTGCGGTAATGTGTAAGAACCAGCAACTTGGTCAGTTTTGCTATCAATCATTCTACAAAAATTACATGAGAAATAAAATGAACTGTCAAACAGAGATTGCGAGCCAGGTCTCAGGCGTAAATGTACCACGACACAGGGCCTGCAAATATTTTGAGAATATTTCAAACATTATTGTGATAATGTATTTTAAAATTAATTCACTCCGAAATTTTGTAGGTACGTCAACATGTGACAGCATTATTTGGAATTAATATCAAAATAGTTCGAATTAATTTGAATACATGTTGAGGATTTAATTTGAAAACAATGAAAGGAAATGAAACAATAAAAATGAAAACAAGGTAAGGGACTTAATTCGATTTTTTAAAAAATTAATGTAAACGCATATTCAAAAGTAAATGGAATGCCTTTTTGAAATTTTTTATAAACTATTTTACACATTTGAAAATTTGTGGGACATTTTAAAAAAATTGTTTCAGTAGTTTTTAATGTTTGTGAATTAATTTGAAAATAGTTTCGACAAAAATGTCTATGGTTCAGCCAATTTTAATTTCTGCAATAATAAAACATACTCACGGCATAATCAGTCTAATGTGGTCCACCAAGGTCACATTAACGGCTACAAGCGCTGAGTGGCCAAAATAAAAACAGGTCAAAACTTAAATTAAGTAGCTTGTTGTCATTGCATTGTATGAACTTATCGTACAAACAATTGGACGGAAGTCTAATTGTGAGTCGTATGTTCCCGTCATTCCCATTTTATTGCAAAATACCATTAAAATAACAAAAAGTTACTCTACATTGGAAACAGGATGTTGGTACAAATTAAAAAAATAGCTGGTAATTGGAAGTTTCAAGTTAAACCACCGCCTTTAGCAAGTAATATCATTGTATGGGTAATCAAGGGAAACAAGCTCATCCTCTATATCTCCCATAATGTCAAGAACATCTTGACGGTTTGTTGACGAGTTTTCAAGCTGCGTTGTAAAGTATTTCTTCTTTTCGGAGCCCAAATACTTTAAATCAGATTTCAGTTTTCTCCTCATCGCTCATAAAGACGACGTGCACTTAAATACGCGCAGACAAGCTCAACTTTTTTATCCTTCTGGTGCGAACACCTCAGGCCAAGGAGATTCAATGCATTGACTTTCAGCTGAAACGGAATGAAAAGGTTAATAAGAAAACCAAACTACAGGGAAGTGTACGTTTTTCAGAGAATAAGCAACCATCTTTTCAAGGAAATTTAAACATCGGCTTACAAGCCTCCACTGCTGTTCCGTCGGGACTCCGTCTGCGATCATCCACATTTTTTTGGTCCTTGTTGGCTTGTTCAACATGGAAGTCAATTCCTTGACCGCACTCCGAATTAACAGTAACTGATAATGTTTTGACGAGTGAAGGAATAGCGTGTCTATAGTATAGAGTATAGAGTATACTGTAGAGTGTCGCGAGTATAAATTTCGCGATATTTTGGGTGATTAAACCCAAAAAATAAGGAAGAAATTTTGTGGAGGAAGGCATAACTGTGCTCTTCATTGCATTGACGCTCGCTGCTTCTAAACGAAAATAGTGGGTGCAGAACATTGAAAATGAAGTCACAAACAAGCTGAAGTGTGGGGTACTTGACCCCATCCACCCACAAAGCGAAATCGCTAGCCTCAAGACTGACTTCCAATCCTCTTGACTTATGGTAGTTAATGTAAAAATGCAAAACTTCTGACGTCAGTGACAAGTACACGATCTGAAATATTGCAGGGTATAATGTTAGGTCAATACATCCTTCAAGTAGAAGGTTAGTTCAAGATTCAGTGAACTTGTACGGTAAACCTTGAGAATCTGCCAAGACTTATGGTGGTCAGACTTATTCGCAGAGTCGGACTCTGCGAATGTAGTCCAGAGATTTAGGTGTTCTATACCCCAACATTTCAGCCACTGGGTGATCAGAATATCGAAATAAACGCGGAAAACGGCACGCACGTAGTTTATTTCAATGTGACCAGCACCTTCGAAACAAAAGCACAATTACTTTCAATTGAAATTTTAGACATGATTTAGTAGGCTTCTCCTACATCAACGATTTTCTGCATTCAGATATGAATAAAATATGATGCAGAATTACCGGGTCGGATAACAATCTTCTGGAACTTCGGAATAATTTCGTGCTTAGTCAAAACACAGGGAGATTTTAGCATGTCTTCTTTTCGCCCGCTGGCATCACAATTTTTGTGATTGTAAGTAGCGTCTATAATCTTATCCGTAGTGTACGGAAGCCCATCACAGTAGACAACTCTTCTATTCTCTTCTCAACATACTCTTCACGTGCCAAAGTCAGCCGCTGATGAAGAAATTTTTCTCGGAACTTTCTATGAATCAGTCTCCAATTAGTCGCTTTTTCGTAACTTTTTCTCGTATGCTTTCTCTAATAAACCGAAGTCTGTTTCCATTGGACGAAACGCTGCAGGAATCCTTATGTTTCTTTGGAAATTAAGTTGTGATGCGATCAAAAAGCTGTTAAGGACGTAACGGTGGAGGTTTTCTGCCCACCCTCTACAGTTACTCCGTACTCTCTCCCAATGATTTGATTATTATCGAAACCGAACAATAAGTCACCACTGGGTAGTGGCAGTTGAAGTTCGCTTACATCCTTTAGTGCCTTCATAACTGTACATATCTTCCTGCAGCTTGAACGCTTCCGTAAAGATCAGTTCCGAACCTGGATCCACTAAAAGAATGCAGTACTATATTTTCTGCAAGACTGTTTTGGCTCACGTAGTGATCCTGCAGCGCAGAGCATACATTCGTACGCGTATGTACATACGTATACACATACAGCTACGTATTGCACAAATAAGGACCAGCGAATGCAATGCGCCAAAAGACGTATCCGGACTCTACTACAAAATGTAGGCATCATGAGCAAAGTTTGTTGTGCCGTTAAGCAAGTCCATTAAATACTTGTAATCTTGAGTTTGCAGTGCCGCGGTCTGGAAACCATTACACGCTCGGCTGTATATTTGAAGGTACGTTACTTTTGGGAAGATGATAAGTGCGTAAAAAAGAAGCTGCGTATAGCAAAGACTTTGATGCCCAGGATCCTACAGGACTTACTGAGGGTACTCTTGGGCAAATTGAATCCACGGTTTCTTCTGCAGTTAGCTCTTCTATTCGACATTTCGTTCAGTCGATGCCTGAAAAGTCTCCTGAGCGACCAAGTTCGTCTGTAGTTGTAAGTTGTAGGATTGTTTGCAAAATAACTGAACATATTTTTGCAAAGATGTTAAAGATGTCGGACTCTGCAGGAACTACTCTCTCCTCAGAAGACTGCGATTCAATCCAGAACTGGTCAGCATTCTAAAAAAACTGCTTCGTATGCAAATGAGACAAGGTGGAGGATAGTTGTATTATATTACACACCGAATGGATAGGCTGCTCGGGAGATGGCAGAATTCCATGCGCCAAATGGGTAATTTTCACCTTTTGTATACAAACTACATACTGCAGAAGATTGGAATGACTGTTTTCCTAATTTAAATTTAATTCCTAATGTCCATGCAGACTGCACAGGATTTCATGGAACCTTCGATGTTTCACGCCTGCCAAATTGGTATTGCAAGCGACACAAGGCGGAGGGTCACAGTATCTCGAAATCTTCCATGGAGTATGTTTCCGTTCCCGAGAGTGCTGGCCAAGAAAATACACCTCGAAATTTAGAATCAATCCGAGGAAGGCCTAAACGGCGAGGAAGACTTTGTCGAAGAAATGTTACCGTTCACGATTTGAATTTTTTATTTCGTCATCATCATTATTATATTAAATAATATAATAGGTAATATTCAATTCACCTGTTTTTCTGATTCCATGTGTTTTCCTGTATTACCGTGCTTGAATGTCACAATTTTCATGAATTTCACTCATGTTTTTCACACTCGGTATCAACCACACTTTACGTCTAGAATTGTTCAGCTTATGTATATTTCTCTTGCAAGCTATGAATTCTATGCAGCCAGACGTGTTCAAACGCGCTTTTGTAAAATTCCGGTTTTCGAAATTTTTTATTGTCCTAATCATAATGTATTTCGAGAAATCCATTTGCATCAGTGATGAATAAATGAGGGTAGGTAATTATCATGAGACTTCATAATGATTTGCGTGAAGTTGATTTTTTGAAAGACGGTAGGAGGAGGAGGCAACCTTTAGCGAAATGACCTTGTCGTTGCAAACTACGTTAGCAGCTATAAAAAATTGGTGTCCACTAGACTGTAAATCTGGTTGTTTTTGAAATTCAGTAATAGTTGAGCGAAAAACTGACTACCGATACAATGTCTTGCAAACCTGGATTTGATGCACCACTTTAATTTCGGAGGCATTCTGTGCAGTGCAAGCAAACTAATATCTAAATATCGATGCAGTCCAGTTATTTTCTTCTAGAACACACTGCACACTAAGGTGGCGCAAATGGCACGTAAGATTACTAGTGAATACATACGAAAAATTTCGGCTGATTATATCCGGCAGGCGGCTGAATTCTGGTAAAACGTCATCGGCTGAAATCAGCCGCGTACCGCTGGATCACAGCCAACTATCTCAGGCTGAATATAGAAATACGAATGCACAAGCTGTTCAATGGTCAATAGAAATACAGACATACGAATGCTTGAGCCGGTCAATAACCAGTACAGTAATGAAGCAGTTTTTTGCGAATCCAAATACCCTGCCTGCAAACATGAAAAATACAAATACAGAAGTAATTTAGCCCATCAATGACAAACACAAACATAGAAATACAAATGATTAAGCTGGTCAATGTCAAATACAAATACAAGAATACATGTTTCTTATTCGTATGTTCCGTAGTAACTAGTAGTTATGAAAGCTGTTGCCTACTAATTTTACTTCACTTCCCTCCGATTCTAAGAGGTGAGACTTGAATGTAGATTCCGGGCTAGCTGGACGGGACAGGTGCATTGTTTTGAAAGCAAAACCATTAGAAAACAAAAAAGATAATGTAGCTGCGATGTCCCTAGTTTCCTTAGTAACCCAACAATTCCCAGCGTTCGCCTCCCGTAAACAGTATGACTCAGTTCTTTTCCAGTGCTCGAAGGGGACGGGTGTTTCTTCTGCTAGCTACTTGGAAAATGGAAAATCTGAAGCTGTCATCTGATTGAAAATCTGGTAATAAGCCAGATGAGAAAACCGACGGAAAACCTGATTCTAAGTCAAAGGACCAGTGAGTACATAGTTTTTCTACCGTGTTATGTCTCTCCCAGTTAGATTTTAAAAAAATTGGTTTTTTATTTCGTGTTGTCTCACTAAGATTTACATGTTAATTTCATTAATTCGGTGTTTCGCTTTTTCCCCTTTTGTGTTTCTAAGCCTCGTAATTCGAAAAGATCTACGGAGGACGTTAGAATTGATTCGATTTTATCAAATTTATCAGAATTTGCAAAAAGACTCGAGAAGAACGATGCCGAGATTGAGAAATTGGCGGCATTACCCGATGTGGTTTCTGTTCAGTCCGTCACATGAGGTAATTTGACCGCTCAACTACGAGAGTTGTCAGAAGATTCTAATCCTAATTTTGATGAGGTTAACTCGCCCAGTGATGACGGAATAGGAGCATCTGCGCCGCCGTCAGAGAATCCGTTCAATGTCCTTATGTCACAACAGGATAGTGGAGATAGTGCGGGAGAAGGTTTGTCGCAGACAACCCAGACAAAGGAAAATATCTCCCTTTTTCAATACAGTAATATACTGGTGTATATAATTGAATCGTCGATTCTCCCATAACCGAAACTGGACTTTCCGATAGCGAGGCGCTCCCTATCATGGCAAGAAATAATCCACCTCCAATTTATGGTGCACCAATTAGCGACGGTGTTGCCAAATTTTCAGCGATACCTTGGAAAGAACGACTGACAAGCTTTTAGATCGCTTGCATGGAGACTATAAAACTTCTGAAAACTGCAAATTGCTAGGAGTTACGAGGGTGATTCCAGAATTGTGGTCGAGTCTGCCTCATAAGTCTCAAACTCAAGACGCGCACTGGCAGCATTCCCAGCAAATGGTTTGCGTGGGATCAATAATTTTGGCGAACATGACGGATCTTCTACTCAAATATAAAAAAAATGTTCCACGTGAGTTCACGTCAACAATGCTGCTTCTTTTGAGCGATGCGGCAGCAGCTTCAACAGCCGTTATTCGGGGGTCTGAATCACCGACGTCGAGCTCTGATTAAGCAGAATCTCCCATCAGAAGTAGCATCTGCCTGTTCAAGCTCCATGAAAACAACGGAGTTGTTGTTTGGAGATAATTTTAATGAAGCTCTGAAACTAGCCCGTTCCACGGCACGACTGGCTACTCAAAAGGATGTTCCCCTTTTTCATCCATATGGACCTAGAGGTCATTCTCAAACTTACCTTGGAAACTCAGGTGCTATATTAAACGGGTTCTGGCCACCCTTCCAACCGCAAGGAGGCCGGGGTGGCCGGGGCCGTCGGGGGTTCCCTCACCGTCGGGGACACCACAATTATTCTGATCTGACGTGAGTATTGCCGGTAGACTGAAGTTATTTGTAAGAGAATGGCACTGTGTAACAAATGACCCCTTTATTCTTAATGAAATATCCGGTTTCATAATCCCTTTTAAAATTAATTCTTTTCAATTTTACGAGCCCAAAGCTCGTTACCATTCTGAGCAGGAACGTAAAATTATTGATTTATTGATTGAGGAGTATTTACTACTTGGGGCAATCTCTCCTAGCTCTGAGGAGCCTAGTCAGTTTATTTCGTCTGTCTTTTCTGTGCCAAAATCGGATGGATCGCATAGATTGAAATTCAATCTCGCCCCTCTTAATGAATTTCTTGAGGCTCCTCACTTCAAGCTTGAAGATTATCGCTCAGTGAGAGCCTTAGTTACACCTAATGAGTACATAGCAAAAATTGATATCAAACATGCCTACCTCCATGTCCCAATTGATGAGAGTAGCCAAAAATATTTAAAATTTCGTTGAAGGGACAAATTGTATAATTTTAACTGCTTACATATCGGGTTATCCTTAGCTCCTTGGCTATTCACGAAGATATTAAAGCCTGTTATGACCCATTTACGCAAACGAGGTTTCGTAAATTCTGTACATTTGGATGACATTTGGTTGTTTGCACCAACATTAGAACTGTAAAACAAACGTTTCAAAGACTTTCTTTTCTTACTACTCTTGGTTTCGTCATTAATTTTGGGAAGAGCGTACTAGAGCCTTCTACATCCGTTGAATATTTGGGTTTTATATTCGATACTTCTAAATATCTCTAGATATCTCTGCCGATTAAGAAGATCCAAAAATTAAAATCTCTTTGTCATGGTGCCATGACCTGGGAAAAGGTTAAGATTCGTGATGCGTCCGTGTTACTGGGTTCCTTGATCTCGGCGTGTCCAGCAGTTATGTACGGACAATTATATACACAAATACTAGCTATGGAAGAAGCTCGGGCTCTCCATCAGAATGATAGGAATTATGAAAGGGCTATGACTTTTTCCAACACTGTCAAACCCGACTTAAGATGGTGGATTCATAACTTGGACAGCAATCTTCAAAAGATACGTAATGATTTTTTTGAAGTCACCATTTTTACCGATGCATACACCTCGGGTTGGAGTGCGTATTCCCCTCCTCACAATATTAGTGGTTTTTGGACAGCCACAGAACGTAATCTCCATATTAATGTGCTAGAATTAATGGCGGTGTGCAATGCCTTACAGACGTTAGTAGCTTATCGACGGGATATTTCCATTCTTTTAAGGGTGGATAATACCACCGCCATTAGCTACATTAATAAGTTGGGTGGATGTCACAGTCAAGACCTCTTATCAGTGGTGTGAGACACGTAATATTTGGCTAGTTGCCTCGTATATTGCTAGTTCTCACAATTTTGAGGCAGATGTGGAGTCGAGACAAGTTCAATCCAACGACTGGAGCCTTGATAAAAATTACTTTCACAAAATTTGTTCTGAATTCTATGTACCAGTTATTGACCTTTTCGCTACGGATATTTTCTAAAAATGTAGTCGTTTGTGCTCATTCAAACCTTGTCCAGGAAGTTATCAAATTGACTGTTTTACAATACCTTGGGCCCATTTCAAGTTTTACACCTTTCCACCATTTTCTCTTCTGGCTAGAACTTTAAGAAAAATTGAACATGATAACGCGTCGGGATTTTAATTGTTATTTTTTGGCCTTCTTAAGTGTGGTTTCCAAAGTTTGTACACATCTGCCGTTCTCAAATATTGTACTTAGGACCAAATGAAAACATGTTGAAATGTCCCTATTCTGACAGGCCTCATCCACTTTGGAAGAGCCTTGGTTTGGTTGCCCCAATAATATAAAGTTGTGCTTGAAAAGACAAGACATCGGTGACGATGTGGCCGAATTCTTACTGAAGTCATGCTCTCCAGCAACTTGGAAAAATTATTCCGTGCATGTTACTCGTTGGTTTACGTTTTGCTCAAATTATGGATTCGACTCGAATCCTTCTAAGTATAGGAGTTATATTGAAGTTCCTCCTTCATTTATTTGAAAAGGAGAAAATAGGTTATAGTGCAATTAATACTGCAAGATCAGCCATGTCATTGATTTTACCAAAAATTGACGGATTTCCGGTTGGAACGCACCCCCTTGTAGGTAGATTTCTTAAAGCGGTTGCCCGGTGTAGGCCTCCAGCGGCTCGGTATGATACAATATGGGATGCGGGGGTCGTTTTGGATTTATTCAAGACTTGGCCTCAGAATGATAATTTAAATTTGAAACAGCTAACTTTGAAAACGATTGCCCTACTGGCTCTGTGTTCGGGCCAACGAATTCAAACCTTTGTTGCCATACGTATATCAAATATTTTGAATGCCGCATCTCACATTTAAATCCGAGTTTCCACTATTTTAAAGACATCCGGTCCAGGTAAAAAATAACCATGTATTTTTTTACCAGAATATAAAGAGTGTAACCGGATTTGCCCCGTTAAATGCTTGCGCGCATACCTGAACCGTACGGCGTAACTTCGTCAGTCTGATTCGTTATTTATCAGTTTTAATTCCCCATATAAAGATATTTCTGGTCAGTAAATTAGTCGTTGGTTGCAAAGTGTAAGTGTTGTCGCACGCTGGAATCGATAATACAAAATTTCGTGGGCAGAGTTTTCGTCATGCTAGTACTTCTAAGGCGCACAACATGGGGGTAAATATGGACCTAATATTCTCAATGGCAGGCTGGTCAGTCAGTTCAGGTGTTTCAGTCAAGGTGTTTGCAAAATACGATAATCGTCCAATAGACTCGAGGTAGGAGTTTGGCATGGCTGTACAAAAATAAATGTCTTGTAAAATGAATTAATTGTACGATTTCGTTCTCGCTTGTACGATATCTCTTTGAACATCTACATTCAAGTCGCACCTCTGAGAATTGGAGGGAAGTGAAGTAAAATTGAGGATTGGATGAGACTTAAGAAGTAAGTCGAAATCCGATCGTAATTTTACGATTTTCCTGTAGTTCCGAAGAGGTGAAACCCTACCCACCCTACCCGAGAGTTACTTAAGATATCGTACTTGGCATGGCTTTGAAAAACTTAGTCATACTGTTTACGGGAGCCGAACGCTGGGAATTGTTGAATTACTAGGGAAGCTAGGGAAATCGCAGCTACATTATCTTTTGTTTTTTAACCAATGGTTTTGCTTTCAAAACAATGCACCTGTCCCGTCCAGCTAGGCCGGAATCTACATTCAAGTCTTACCTCTTCGGAACTACAGGAAGATCGTAAAATTACGACTGGATTTCGACTTACTTCGTAAGTCTCATCCAATCCTCAATTAAACAACAAAGAATAAATTTGGTAATAAGTGAAAAGATGCAGATTCGAGGTGTAAGTATGGCTATGGTTAGATTTGATTCAGAGGTCTGAGAGTTCGGACGTCACTAATAAACTGAAAAATCATATCCTTTGAATTGGTCAACTGCGCCACTATTTATTCGAATCTGTTATTTCTATTCGTATTTGCATTTGTTAATGTGATTTTTCAAAGCACTGCCACACGATTCGACATTTGATGAAACAAAATCGCAGCAAAGCTAACTATTGTGATGCGTGTGTTTCCCACATCTCTGTACTTCGTCAATCATAATATCTAAACTACAAAAAAGGGCATGGTACTTCTAGTAACCTGCTACTTTTCTTTTACGACGTGCAGTAAATAGACGACTTTACGAGCATTTTTCGAATATCCAGTTTCTCGAAAACGACCGTTGGACGAATGTCAGTTGCTCGAAATACAGGTGATCGATGACAGATACTCGAAAGAAAGTTTCTCGTGTCGCCAGTTTACCGAAAGGCCACTTGATCGAATCGTCAACTGAGCAACGTCTCTTGATCTCAGTTGCATGAATTTTATATTGAAATCTTAGCCTTAAATTGCAATTGTGCGGCAAATATTATACACTTCCGCTGTATTTTCCGTACCCATATTTGTCAACAAATATATCTGTTTGCAAAGAACTGGAAAATGATGGAACTTGTGAAAAAGTGTGAATGAACAATTGCTGAATCCTGCTGATTAGGCGTCGACATTCTATTTTTTCGTATGTTATTCATTTTACTAATAAATTTATTATTTATTAATGACTTACTTACTATTGAGGAGCGAATTGTCTAGTAAACAAGCTTCTACCTCTAATTCAGTTTTAAGCATTTTTTGTTGTAGTGCCGTAATAAAAGGGCTACCAAAATTTTTCTGAACTCTTTTTTCTCATTCTTAATTTTTCATTTTCACCCGTACTTTTCATGCTTTTTCTCATTTCTCAACTTTACTAAGTAGCCTTCTAGGGTACTTTATGTTTTCGGTTTTTCCGTCTGTCTGTTCGGTCGATAACTCCCGAACCAAGTCAAACAATGACATGGGGTCTTGACCAGTCGATTGATCATAAGCCATTTTAGAAGTGTATTGATTTTGGTCACAGTCAATACAGTCCCGGTCGTAAAATTGACATTAATGGACAGAATCCCTCATTTTTCGTCACCTGTCGAGTGCGATCACCATAGAAACTTATAGACACTGTTTTAAGAACATGAAACAAATTTCGGAAAAGTCAAACTGGATTTTCAGAATCATTTTTTTCGTTTTCGCATATCTTTAGAAACAATTACTGTTGTTACGCCCATCCTTTTGGTCGGGCGATAGACGTTACTTTGTTTCGCTGCTATGAGTCGATGCACCGCCAGGCGGTGCATCGTGATAATGAAGGCTACTTTCGTAAACTCCGTTTGCTCGGTTTGTGAATGAAATTATTTATTGTGCTTTGGCAACCCATACACAAATCATATATCAAATAAAACATTATATAAATAAAAATAAGTGTTATATGGCATGATACTAGTGATATATTATTAGGTATTTAGGGATCTCAGATAAGCTACAAGAAAGTCGTGGACCTCGTCCGCAAAGTTAGTCGAGGGATACCTTATTAAATCAATAAAATTTTAGAATGAGATGTTTAAAAATCCCCTCAGAGACCTGGCGCGGATACCACAGTATTTTTCGCAGCAGAATATGATGTGCCAAGTTCGGTTCGAACCAATTTGGCAATCAATCATTGGTCTTCCGCATTTAATACGAAGGAGTAGTTGTAAAATTTAATACGGTAGAAACAATCAGGGCAGCAGCGAAGTTGGGCTATGATGGACAGCTTACTTGGGTTTGCTCGGTTTATTAAGTAGCCTCTCAGGGTACTTTATGTTTTCGGTATGTCCGTCCTTCCGTCTGTTCGGTCGACAACTCCCGAACCAAATTGAATATTGAAACGCGGTTTGGACCGTTCGAAAAATATGTCAGAAATAAGTTTTTGGATGCGATGAAACAGGGCGTAGGGTAAAAAGTTGACATTAATGTAAAAGCAGTCATTTCAGCGTCATGAGCCCAGCGAAATCGCCGCAGAAACTTATAAATACTTTTCAAACATTACGAGACAAAATTTGAAAATGTTTCAAATTCATTTTCTGAAATTATTACTTTTGTTGCGCCCGTCTATTTGGTCGGATCTCGGGTGATAGAAGTTACACTTTCTCCCCCTGCAATGCACCGCCAGGCGGTGCGTCGTCATACTACAGGCTACTTTCGTAAATTCCGTTTATCCGGTTTATTTGCTAGTTATACGAAATGTATTTCTCAGTTGCATTTTTCAGTTTCAATTTGATGAAAATTATCGCATTTCTATTTCTCGTTTCTTAAGCAAACCCATATTTTTAAAGCACTATTTTCCAGTCACATTGACAGATTGCAGATTTTTTCGTCATTAAATTTAAGTCAGATTAACAGGTTATAGAGTACTTCATTATAAAATTTAAGGCGAATTATCAGATTACAGATTACTGGTTTTTGAAATTCAAGCCATGTTACGGATCAACGTAATCTGTAATCTATATTTGATTTGTTCTTCCTAGTTCACCCGAAAAGGTACACTGAAGTTACTTTCAGGTTTTACTCTTCTACGAACGACTGATTACAAATAACCACCGCTGCTCAACTTCAGGTCACGTACAGTGTTAACCGAATTCGTGTTAACTAGTTTAGGGGTTACAGGATCTGATTTATCATGATTCCGCTCCTCCTGCGCTCCAGCCCTCTTTTCTCTTGCTCCCTGCTGTAGTTGAAGCATCTGCAGGATTCATCTTCTGCTGACTAACGGACCTATGCTGGCACGAATGTAAACAAGGAATACATATAAACAACCTACACCCCACTAACGCAAAGGTGAAGTACAAAATCCAAGAAGGAGTTCATTGACAATTCCCGCTCCTGCGGAACTTATTCAACTTTCAAGGACGCTACGGGTCTGCAAAATTATTTTGTTCTTCCTTCCGTCGACAGGAAGTCAAGTTTACAAACGGAAACGCGGGGTTCCGAAAAGCTAGTAGAATTTTACTGCTCGGTTTTTCCACATCCTCCCTGCATATCTAACTTCTCTTTGGGATGGTGCACAGTCACGCAATTAAACAAGCACGTCCATGCGTGGAAAGAGAGAGAGAACAAAAACATGTTGGGCGGTCTGTGACATCGATGATAATAATCTCTACGCTATGACCAAATGAGCTTCGAGTCGCACGGGACCATATCTCTATGGTTTGAAGTGTGGGACTCTGCGGGGAACCGCTTCAACTCGTTTACTCACCATTATGGCTTACTGCATACATGGCAAAGGCAGTGGGATATTTTTGCTCCGGAGTTCAGCTGCTAATTTCTTCAACAGATTTATAGTTTGGAAAAGTAGTACACTGCAGATAATGTACAAACATAAAAACTGTTTGGCCAACGAATTCATTAGTTTAAGGGAGAAATAACTAGCCGTAATTCTAGCCCACTTTTTTGTATAAACATTTGCAATCTGCGGAGGGAAACTATCAAGGGTAGTCCATCCAGGTCGGAGAAAATGGATGGAAATGGTTGGTTGTTGAGAACTAATCGTCCTCACATAACCGCGTAACTATAAAAAGAGGAATGACGACGGGGGCGAGGTACCGTGGGGAAGCATTGGAACGGTCTTATAGTGTCTCTCTCACTGCCATAACCACTAAAACTGTCGTCACTACTTTTACTGTCGATTCTCCCTTGCGATTTGCCCTTGCCCCCCTCTGGTTATGTATACGGAGGAAACTAAAAGTTTATCCGGTCATAAGGACGATCTTGTCAGTCAAGCTCCCCCCTCCTCGAACTACCCCACATATTTGGAAAAATGAGGCATAAGCTTGCATAGAATGGCTAGCCTTTTGTGTCTATGCTGAGCATCTGATTGGGGATTTATCCTTTCCCCTGAGGATTCGCCTGCCCTGAGCAACTAATCAAGAATATTCGTAAACACGAGCCACCTACCATGATCCGTAGTAAATGGACAGGGGAAGTCATGAAACTTTTTTGTATCCTTCGCGAGGGAACACTAATCAAATTACGTATGTGGTTCACAAAGGATAAGAATCTCTACTAACATCATTGGTATAGACGTGCACCAACGTACCTCTGTGACTCGGATGAGAAGAGACGGCCGGTGGAACAGATTCTCTTGGGACTTTGGCAAGGAAGATGACTCTACCTGACAAGGAGCACCAGATACGAAGAGAAAATTCAAGTGACAAACTTTCCCCCTGTCGCCCGTGTTCCTTTGTTCTTCTTCCACTCACTCAGAAGTCTTTGTGTTGTGGCGGGTGAAAAAAGAAGGCGGAATAATTACCACCTTTGTTCTAGTGGACCAATATTGAAACATGAAGCATGATTTGTTCGTAAGTGTTCATGAATGCTCCCAGATGTCCCAGTGTTTACTTGTGAAGTTCACATAAATTGAACAAAGAATGTTGATGAGGTGGGAGATAAAGTGATTGCCTAACTAAGTTCGTTTGTGGTGACAACCACAGGAAGACGCGTACAACACCTGAGACATCCTTGTTAAATCTGATGAATTAGACCGAAAATAGGAAATCTGCTCCTAGGGCTCCCTCTAGTAGGCAGAGGTTGCCAGTCAATTCTAATATGTTACCTCCCTCTGCGTATAATGACAACGTAGATGTCTTGCGTAGCAATGGCAAACTCATATCGTACCTGTATCTGTACTAGGGCTGGATTCTGTGAAAGAGAAAACGATACACAAAAACTTAGGCACACTTCCATGTATCTTGGGCCTTCACATCCTTTCGGAGTCTGTACTAATTCAGTTAGACTTTAATGCACGCCTGTCAGTGGAAGACAAAGAGGTCCGGAGGGAGACGGCGTTTCACCACTCGTCTCACTCTCCTCGATCCTCTGCCTGCCTTTTCCTAGTGGACTGAGAAGTTTACGGTATTCCCTAATGGCACCTTTTCTGAGTAGTGATTGCTAGTACTTTTGAAATTTTTCAACTCTGGATCAATCCAATTTGGATTTCAGAGTAACAAGTTTAGTTTAACAGGGACGGTTCCAGAATTTCCATGCTAGGGGAGCTTTTAATTGTCAATTAATGATTACGTACTCATTATTATCTGCTGTATTACCGTGGAGTAATTTTAAAAGCAAACAAAAACGACGCTAACACTTATCGTTGTTGCCCCACTATGGGCCCTTGACACACTGTAGTAGATATTTGGGACGTAAAATGGGCAACAAAGAACCCTTTTGTGAACCAAGGTGAATTTTACTGCGACCTTTGCGAATTGGAGATTAAATAAAGGAAGACTGGCGTGAAGGATAAGGAGGGAGAGAAACGTATAGTCGTTGCAAGGATTTTTTAACCTTCATCATCACCTCAGGCAGGCTTTTACGGCGTATGAAAAGACACCGTTTTATTGGCGGGCATGGGGAATCGCACGGATTTTCCGAGATGTGCTGTATGCTTAGGGGCGTGGAAGAAGGAATCTTATACATTTGCCTATTAACTT